>JANTPZ010143933.1:0-27716 GCA_025593235.1 Vachellia pachyceras | reverse complement strand
AGGGTATAAGTGGTCCCAAGTTTATGGAATCATTAGAAAAAGTTTAATGAGTTTGAGTCTCTAGGATTTAAGGAATTCAAGAGAATGGTTAAGGGACTTTTACATTTGTTCTTGCATTGAAAATGGCTAATGTTTAATGGCCATTATATTCTCCATTGTGTAGGCAAGAATTGTGTTCAAGAGGGTGGTTTTCAAAGTGACTAAGACAAGTCACAAAATCAAGAACAAGTTGAAGAAAAGTAAAGCCTAAAGGTAGCAAAGATTTCTAACTTTACTTAACATGTTGTGAAATTATTCTAATGATGTGCATGACTTTATGACATTGTTGAATGTGTTTATGAGTAACATTATGCTATGGCCATATGTATTGAATATGTGCTTGGTACACAATTTGACTTTGTTACCTATTTTATGAACTTAAAGCATGTCATGCAAACTTTTCATGTATGTTAGTAAGCTTTGCTATTGGGATTTTCAAAAATCTCACCCTCCCCCACTAACCATTTCTAGGTACAAGTTCATCGAAGGGTAAGAAGAAGGTTATGGAAGCTTGAAGCTAATTTGATGATGCCTTCTTGGATGATAATATTGTATATGTGTTACTATGATGTTTTGATTTTAAGTTGGTATGTTGCTTTGTAATTAAACCTCTACTAAGTGATATTTATTAAGAGGTGAAAGCATGCTCTAGATATGGGATAATGCAAGTTTAATTATGAGTAAAGAAAGGAAATGAATTAGCATGCCTAAAGAAAGATATTAGAAAACTATGAAGTTGTAAAAGTGGAAGTAAAGTTGTGCAAGACCCTAAGTTTGGGCTAACGGGAAACAGAGCAAATGGACTCCAAATGAGATGAAACTTTACCTAAAAATAGTTCATATTTCAAGATTCAAAAAAAACCAAAGAAAAATGGAATTGGAGTTTTGTACATAAAGTTAATAAGTTCCAAAGTTTGAAGAAAATCACTGAAAAACTGGGAAAATAGAAAAATGACCAAGTGAACAGTACATTTTCACGAATTAAACTGTATCATTTAGAAAAGTAAATGACTCAGTGAGTATTTTTCCCTTATAAAGGAACTTACAAGCTTCAAATAGAAATTGGAAGCACTCAATTTCGATTTTTCTAGAATTAGTTATGAATTTTCAAAGTTGGTCATAAAACCAGTGAATAGTAACTTTCAAAAACTTGAAAGTTTTCAAATTGAAACTTTTGGACCCTTTGATCATAATGAGGCTTCCTTTTGATTTCAAATCACTTTTTAGTGAAGTTAAAGGCTAAGTTAAGGAGTGTCACATCCTCACTGAAATTGCTGGAGTCAAGCTTGATGGAACGGGTGAACAAAAGAACATTTTAGTGACTACAGCCTTAGGTGGTGTTGGTCACTTTGCAGTTCAACTGGCAAAGCTAGGGAACACACATGTAATGGCCACCTGTGGAGCCCGTAACATTGATCTTGTCAAGAGCTTTGGCACCGAATAAATTATTGATTACAGGACTCAGGAAGGGGCTGCTTTAAGGAGTCCATCAGGTTGAAAATACGATACCGTGATACATTGTGCAATTGGAATTCCATGGTCAACTTTTGAGCCACAATTGGTTCAACATGGGAAGGTAATTGATTTAACACCTAGCATAAGTTCATTGATGACTTGTGCTATGAAGAAACTTACATTCTCTAAGAAGCAGCTGGTGCCATTCTTCTTTGTAATAGCGGAGATTGTTATTGACTCTAGTTTTCCTTTGAGCAAAGTCGAAGATGCTTGGACTAGAAGTATTGATGGCCATGCCACTGGAAAAATCATTGTGGAGTCATAGAATAAGATTATTGCTTGAACTACTGTATGCTATGTTTCTATCAAAAAGGTTTGTGTATGACCTTCCATATTAATATTTGTATAATAAGATAAGTAAATAAATACAAGTTTGTGCTTTAGGCATAAGATGCAAAATGTTTTGTCTTCTTTTATTTGCTTTTAGGATAAGGTTAAATTTAGAATAAACTGGGCATTTTTTTTTATTCACAAGGCTTGGAAATGTTGGGATTGAGGAAAATAGATGGGAAGAAAAAGAGAAGAAACATGTTATTTATCATTTGATAGTTAAAAGTAATCTTTCCCCTTACCGTTTTCCATTTTTTATGCCAATTTGGATATATCATAAAGGAAAAAAGACAAAAAGAGAGAGAGAGAGAGAAATAAACAAGATATATTATATTATATGGTAAAGTTGAATTAAATTACCTCTATTTTTCCATTATCCTTTATATAAACATAAATTATGATGACGAAGTGTCATGGGCCCTTGTAACACTACGGGCCTATGATCATCTGGTGTACAACCGGAAGTCATCCATCCTTGTTCCTCTTTAAGCATGCTAGATATTTACCCCCTTATTTCCTCTTTAATAGCCTACCTTCAATAACAACATCCTCCTCTCCCAATATCACAAATCATCATTTTCTATTACTCAGGCAAGGCATATGCACAATTTGCCAACAATAATAGCTATATAACACAAGCATAGCCAATGGCACATTCTAACCAATTACTTCATGCTTAAAGATTCCTATAGAGTTTCAAGAATATTTTATCAAAAGGTTTTGCAAACATTGTCATTACAGTACATCAGTTCTTTGACTCAAAACTTCACAATTAATTTAAAAGCACTCACAAACATGTTCTAAGATGAAAAAAAAAAGTAGAAAGCGAATACTTCACGCCAAAGCAACAATACACTACCACCACAATCTACAGCCTAAGCTTATATCACCAAAAATCTAGTCAATCTACATAATTAATTTAATTACATTTTAATGTAATAATACCCAAAACAATAACATGAGACTTTAAATAAATATCCTTCACTCTTTGGGTCACATAATAATATTCACAAACCCAGATAAATTTCTCAATAACATTTCCGTTGGCCACTAAGTTTAAAATAGTGAATTGAGTCTAGAATCAAAGAAAAATCATTATAAAATCATAATGGACCCAAATCAAAAATCTAAATTGATTAAAATCCTCTATAAATACCCCTCTACATCCCCATAACATTACATTAACAAAACTCAAAACTTCATCAAAACCCTAACCCAAAATTATCCTTTATCCAGAACGAAAATACTACCATTAGAAAAAGAAAATTGCCTAGAACAAGTTCCATGGAGGAGGTGATGTCAAAATGAGATATTCTACTTACATAAATAATCCCAAACCTTTACCCTAGTAGAGCTCTTTGTGACCGCTGGTGAACAAAGGAGAAAGAAGGAGAAATAAGACAGAGACGATACCCCCATGTGACCAGCACGTGTTTACTTGTCTCATTTTCATTGACAAAAAGGAGTTCTCCACGGTGAAGGGAATGTTTTGCCATGACGAACCTACCCCGAGACCAACAAACTTACCTGTGATTGAAGGTTGGCCACAATGAAGGTGTTTCAAGAGGAACTTCGCTGCTTTAAAAAAAGATTAATGCAGTGAATCCAAGAGTTAGTCACGATGAAAGGAGCTCGAGAGCCATTTCCTACTCATGACAATGGTTCACCACGATGAAGCCATCAGATGGCAGTGGTGAAAGTCCCCGACAGATGAAAACACATCTTAAATTGAAATAATTACCTCTTAATTGCAATTTAACTCCTAAATAAAGTTTAGGATTTTACAATACTTGAGATGAATTCTTGTAAATGGAAGGAACATTTTTTAGGAGTGGGTCAGAATTTTCCACATGTGGATGTTTTGAAGAAGGAATTGCACAAATTTAGCATTGCGAACAAGTTTGAGTACCAGTATCTCAACAATGCTAGGTACAAAATGTATGTGAAGTGCAAGGTTGAAGGTTGTCCTTAGAGGATGACCTCAAGAGTAGTTGGAAAGAGCACTGGTTTCCTATGTGTCCAAATTAAGAAATGAACACAAGCATAATACCTAAGAAAATCTTCAAGTGACACGTGGTGGAAGTGCTTGCCTGATATTGTCACTTATAATTGAAGAGGTTAGTGATCACACTGAAATGAGACCAAATGAAATTAGAAAGATATTGGCAAGAGATTACTAAGTGAGTCTGACATATAATCAATCATATAGGGTGAAGCAGAAAGTATTGGAGGACATACATGGCAGACCAGATGTGAAAGGTTGAAGGAAAGTGATGGAAAAACTGTTGTTGAATGGTTAGCTAGTGGGATCAATACATTTGAGTGTGTATTCAGGGTATACAGATGCTCTATAGAGGGGTTTGTTACCGATGTTAGGCCTATAATGTATATTGATGGAAGTCATATGAGCGAACCTTATAAAGGGACATTGTTGTCTGCTTCCATATATGATGCAGACAATGAAATGTTCCCATTTGCAATGGCTATTGTGAAGGGGGGAGACATTGGATGATTGGACATGGTTCTTACTTATGATTAAACAAATAATTGGTTCAATGTAAATAATAATTGTATCCGACCGTCTTAATGCAATAATCGTTACTTTTCAAGAAATATTAGGAGGTGACTGACATGTGTATTAATATAGGCATGTTAAGGAGAACTTCAATACGTAAATGATTAATTAAATATAGCTAAGATGAAGATAAATGGTTGTTCAAGGTAGGATGTGCTGGAGTTGCTTGATGTAATAGCATATGTAAGACTTGAATCTGAGTTACATATTGCAATGGCCAACATGAGGAATTTCAGTCAATAATCATTTGAGTGGTTGATAAATCATGGTGATACTGTTATGTGTACCATGAGTAGGTTTTTGTATAAGCGCTGGGATAGTATAACGATGAACCTTGCAAAAATCCATACCCAATTTAAACTTGAGTAGCTAGGTGTTGTTAAAATGCAAGACTTTAGGGTTGGTACAGTTCATACTGTTTTAGGTGAATTTCTGTGTTGCATAGGCATGTTAGGTCTGTCATTACTGTTTTGTTTTGTTGGCAATGACAATAAAACATTGGTTAAGGTGAAATCTTAATGTTCACTTGTCATTTTGTAAATTTGTTTTTTTTAATGACACATGGATACTAAAGTGTTGTCAGTGTCATCCATGAAGTTATCAATATCATTGGACGTGTTGTCAATATGTTTATTAGTGTTTTTTGTATATAGGTCATACGAATAAAGTAATATGAAATTTTTGTTGGCAATAACTGTTAGTGTAGGATTTGACAAAGAGGTGGGGTGAATTGGCTACTTTTAAAAATTTAAATCACAAAAATAGAAATGAAACAAAGTCACCGAGAGTAGAGTAGAGAGAAGTTGGACACGGTGAATTTATCCTAATTCAGTTCTCCTGACCTACGTCCAGTTCCCAGAGCTCCTCTAAGATTTCCGGTCCACTAATCAACAACAAAATAGGCTCTCCAAGCTTTTACAAAAGGGAATCATACTCCCCCTCACGAACTGCATTATAATAGAGACCAACGTGCTCTGTTTTCTCAACTCAAACTCAACCCAATAATCTCAAGATCTCAATCTTGAGTTTATCATAGAAATACAAGTTTGAATGACAATATAAGCTCTCTCAAAGAGTAGATGAATAATCATTAAAGCACTAATGACACAATAAATAATTTACAAGAAGTTGGTGAGTGAATAAATGCGTCGGACGTTTTGTATATCACTTTGTTGCTTTGTTATTTCATCCATCTTGAATGCTCACCTATTTATAGGTAAAGAGAATTAACTATTCGTAAGAAAAATTTAACTTTTCATTACTCTTAGCTACATTGGACGAGGTTGTGCATTTAATGCTCTAGTAAGTCTCTTTATTAATATGGTCGTTGAGCTTTTATGATGATGATTGTTGAAGTTATGCTGAAGACAGAATTAGACTTGCTCATTCTCTGTTGATAAGCCAAAATAAACCATATTTATGAGGGCAGTTAGGATTTAAAAAGTCGTTACACAAAAGAGGAAAGATCCAGTAAAAGGTAATATCTGCTGTCAGACTGATATAGGTCATATCAAATCAATACTCGAGTTCTGGTTTGGGGAACTCAAGTGTTGAGATAAAATAGTTTGAAGAAAATTTAAATTTCATGTGGTAGAACTCGAGTTTTAGGAGAGCAACTTGAGTTTTGGAAATCTTTTGCTCATAACTCGAGTTGTTTCTGAAAGTGTTACGATGTAAAATTTGAAAACATTTGCTCATAACTCGAGTTTAGAATCAAGTATTGCATAACTCGAGTTTTATTATCATAATTCGAGTGTTTGTAAGGTTTTACTATACAAACATCTTTGTTAGAACTCAGTTTTTAAAGAAAGTTTTGAAAATGCCTTTGATACTCGAGTTTGGATGTATATAACTCGAGTTTTGACAAAACTTTTATTGCAACTCAAGTTCTCAAGGAAGTTTTTGTACTCTGAAACATTTTGAACCTTAAGCAACAGAACTTGAGTGTTATATAACTTCCTTCACAAATCGAGTTTCCTTAGAAGTGTTGTGTAGGAAACTTGAAATTTTGAGCTCGATACTCGAATTTTAGGAATCAAAACTCGAGTTTTCACAACACTTCTTTCATAACTCAAGTTTCCTTTGGAAGTGCTGAGTTTTAAAACAATTTCAAACTTTATAACTCGAGTTTTGGACATCAAAAATCAAGTGTCAACAGCACTTCAACCTAAACTCAAGTTTCTTTTGAAAGCTTTGAATTTAAAAACAGTTTTAACTCTCATAACTCGAGTTTTTTAAATCAAAACTTGAGTGTTGGCAACAATTCAACTGTAACTCAAGTTTCCTTAAAATTTGAAAGTTTCAAAACATTTTGCAATCTTGGAACTCGAGTGAAGGAACATTATTAAAAATTCAAGATTCGTTTAGAAAAAATAAGTCCAATAACATTTTCTAACTTTATAATTTCTACGAAACATAAAACACACTTTTTGTTATCATCAAAACACAGTATCAGCTATTGGTATCAGAGCCAAGGTCATGGGTTCAATTCCCAGCAAGATAATTGCTGAGGCGGAAATTGTTGGCCAATGTGTGGCGGCAATTATCTCATGGCAGAGGCCTAGTTGGGGGCTAAAACATAGTTGAACCATAATGCTTGGACGTCTACTCTACTAAGGATTAAGAAAATAGAGTTGCACCTGACTAATATCTATAACTTTTGGTCTAGTGGTAAGTGCTTGATCCTAACAGTGACAAGAAAAATATACTTGAAGGTGAAATAGTAATTTTCATTTCTCATCCTACAAATTTATAACTTTTTGCTATTACATGGGTACTGAAGTATTGTCAGTGTCATTGGTGAAGTTGTCAATATAATTGACAGTGTTACCAATACTGTTTATTCATGATTTTTATATAGGTTATATGCATGTAAGTAATATGGAATTTTTATTGGCAATGACAATAAAACAATATTTGAAGGTGAAATGGTAATTTTCATTTGTCATCTTGTATATTTGTAACTTTTTGCTATCACATGGATACTGAAGTGTTGTCAGTCATTGGTGAAGTTGTGAATATCCTTAACAGTGTTGTCAATACTGTTTACTTGTTTTTTAGTATATAGGTTATACGCATATAAGTAATATGGAATTTTTGTTGGCAATGACGAGAAAACAATTCTTGAAGGCGAAATGGTAATTTTCATTGTGATCTTGCAAATCTATAACTTCTTAATATCACATGGATACTGAGAAGGTTAAAAAAAGTTGTCATTACTTATTTTACCGTTGTTAATACATTATTCGTAGTTGTCAATAAATGAAACAACATCATCAGGGTATTACCAATTCAGGTGTTGTCAATAGCTTGAGAAAACTTGTCAATAACATATATAAAGTTCTTAATGGATAATGAATAGTTGTCAATACATAACTCAATGGAAGGACATGGGTACTGTGAAGTTGTTGGGATTAGAATGTACACGCAACAGAATTTAAAATGTTCTAATCCCTATATGGATATGTCAAAGGCGTTTAGACCGAGGAGATAGAACAATACCTTTTGCGTTTGGAATTCGAAGCGTCCCTTACGTTTGGATCTCTTCAAGTTCCATGAATTTCCCCATTCTTGGTTTCAATCACAAGGAGCCGACGTTTCTGATCGTCTCCCTCTACCGGTATCCATGCGAACAGTTCACAACAATCGTAGCGTGCTAGTGCTTCTCATGTCTCACTCTCTCTCTAGGGTTTCTGTTGCTCACAGTCAGATTCGAATTGCATTGCATTTCTTGCTCATGAGCCCTAATATTTATAGAACTTATGGAGAGCCTCATAATCCAAGATTAACTTCTATTAATCTTTAAAATTCGAAATAAAGATATCAAAAAATATTCAAAATTCGAATTTTGAATTAATCTTCAAGATTAATCTTTATTAATCTTGAAATTCGAATTTCAAAAAGGATATAATAGATTAATCTTGAAATTTGAATTTCAAAAGGATATTCAAGATTAATTTTTATTAATCTTGAAATTCGAATTTCAAAAGATACTCAAGATTAATCTTTATTAATCTTGAAATTTGAATTTCAAAAGGATAATTAAGATTAATTTTTATTAATCTTGGAATTCGAAATTCAAAAGGTATTCAAGATTAATCTTCATTAATCTTGAAATTCGAAAATTGAAATTCAAAACATGAAATTCGAATCTTACAATTCTAATTTGGATTAATTTGATTTGATCAAATCATATCTATATAATTAATCCAAACAATAAGCTAAGCCAACGAATTTAATTTATATTTATAAGTTAAATTTGAATATCAATGTTATTTATTTAATTTATCAAATAACTTAAATATTGAAACTAACATATAATATACTTGTCATTTCGAATTTATATATATATATATCCATATATAAAATTTGAATAAACCCTAGAATTAAAGTTCATATTGGGCTGCTCTTGCGTGTGACCCTGTAGGCCCATATGAAGTTGGCAGTGGGCTAATCTCAGCATTAGCCCACAAGTCGCAAGTGGCCTCTAGCAATATGTTGCAACTACCCAAATCACATGAGGATCGTTAACACGACACAATCTTTCATGTAATCACATCACGTCCCTTTTGTCACACAATATCTTGGTCAAGGATGAGGCATGGATGACGTCATCCTCATATTCCTGACCATTACTTTCTTGATCTCTGTGTAGTCTGATCTTAGAAATGAAAACTCCTTTTTGTTACATGCTCAGACTGACTCATCGAGGGGCCTAGTAATATCTCTCGACTAATGTGAGGGATAAATCCCATATTGATCACTCACATTCCTCCACATAAAAGACCCATAAGCCCGATTATAGCCTTTATCATCACCTGGTCAAAGGTGACTTTTGACTAAGTCAAAACTTAACAACTCACATGTAGGAAACAATGATGATCTCAGGTCAAAGGGCATTGGAATGTGATCACATATAAGATAAGCTAATGACTTAATCCATGCAGCTTTCTCATAGTGGGTCGATCCAGCACCTTGTACTCTTACAAGTGTCTATGACTTTGACTTGTATCTCCATACCTTATCAAAGTCATACTGGCCTTACTTTATCCATGCTCCGGCATAGACAGCTAACCAGGGACATTTAAGACAATATTCATAATTCATCTATGGATGCAATTATCATAACAAACATGCAAAACATATGATAATTAAATGGAGAAAATACATTAAAATAAGTAATATCTGAGGTATAATGATGGCCCCTATGGCACAATTTCCAACAGAAGTACATGTTGGGAGAAGAATAAAATGTTGGCATTACTTAAGTTAAAGTTGTCAATACAATATTTGTAGTTGTCAATGAACAAAACAACATTAGGGTCATATGAGTTTAGATGTTGTCAATAAATTGAGAAAACTTATCAATATCATATATAAAGTTGTGAATGGACAATGAACATGTGTCAATACATAACTCGGTGGAAGGATATATGGGCATCGTGAAGCACATGTTGGGAGGAGAATGAAAATGTTGTCATTACTTATATTAAAGTTGTCAGTATGTTATTTATAGTTGTTAATAAATGAAATAACAACATTAGGGTCATACAAGTTCAAGTATTGTCAATGGCTTGGGAAAACTTACCAATATCATATATAAATTTGTCAATAGAAAACGAATAGTTGCCAATATGTAACTCAGTGGATGAACATGGGCACCATGAAGAACATGTTGAGAGGAGGATTAAAAAGTTGTCATTACTTATATTGTAAATAGCATTGACAACACTGTTCTGGTGTTGTAAATAGCTTAAGTGAACTTATCAAAACCTTGGAAGGAGTAGTTAATAAGATACAAACACTTGTTAGTACACTAATAACATTTGTGACAAGCTGTGAACTTCATAAAATCAACATAGACACCACATTGAAAACAGTAAACTTTCAGCTCCAACATTACATTATTTATCATTCAATTTGAAAGAGTTGTGGTCATCCCCACATGTAGAAGATCTGAGAATCCCAAACTCTCTACCCTAGCCTTAAACTTTCATTACCATTTATGAATTCCATGAATGACTTGAACTTTCTGACTCAACAACGAGTGTGAAAATGTACTTTTTTATTCCTTGATTTCTTCTCCGGATTCCCCTTTGCAAGCTTCATCTGTTTGATGTATTTCAATTTGTCTTCATCAGCCAACTCTCTCCATGCCTTTGCAGCTTCTCTAGCCTGTTCCCGCATACTCTTCCAACCCTTTTGCTTTCTCACAAACTCATTTCTGAACTACATGTAACCACTATGTGCTTCTTCAATTGCCACTGGAACACTTGGCAGTGCTTCACTTGTCCTTGCTTCACTTTCCATCATTTTTATCTTGTAAAATATTGTAAAATAGTATAGATTTCTGTAACCATGCATTTATGCATTTTTCCTCTACATTCTGTAACTGTTTTCCTGTAATTTTTTTAAAAACGATAAGTGCGTTTAAAATTAAAAAAGAGTAGGAAAAATAACTAAAAAGTACATAATTGGATGTCGTCGAAAAACTTTAAACTGTGTTTTAATTTAGAATTTGTAAATAAGGCAGCATCATCATACTACGACAAACACTAGTACATATGGAAATCTATCACAAGAATAAATCATCTTAAGAATATAATAGGCACAATAGAACAAGAAAGAATCACTCAAGTTCAACAAATTGAACTTTTCCACCATTCTATGCAAATCAAACAGGCTAACAGGCATTCTTCAGATTTCATGTCCGGAGTGACGGAGAGGACTGAGAATGGGCAATCATAATTTATATATATCATACTTATTATACTTCTACAATATCTAATTGCATAGTAACCCAATGTAAATATTATTCATATTTTCCTTGTAAATAAATATTATCTTGTCACAAATTTGTCTTCCTATGCAATCCATGAGACTAACAATTGTTCTATCCACTATTTTTGTCAACAAAACACAAACATTCTCAGTACGTTTCTCATTAGATTAAGGGTTTGCTCCCCCATCCCACTATGTTTTATTTACAATCAATCCTTTCCTCCCAGAACTTCCAAATATACTCCATGAGAAGGTGCTGCTTTAAATAAAGTTCCGAGTGATTGCTTAACAAAATGAATCATATGAAGTAAAACACAAGCAAAGCAAGAGTAAAATCTAGCCATAACACATACCACGTGTGTGCGTGTGTGTGTGTGTGTGTCTGTAGAGAGATAGAGAGAGATCGAGAGTAGGGATCGATTGATGATTTCTCACTCTCTAATCTCACAAATTTTGCAAGTGTAAATCTAGCCATAACAACTATCTTCTAAATACAATCAATATTCAGAGCAAATTTTCTCAAGAAAATGGAATTTCTCTTATATAAATTCTCATGGCTTCCTTCCCCCCTTCAAAATCAGTATGCCCATAAAAGTAACACAACCTTCTGAAATACTCAACTGATGATTCTAAGAAAAGGAGTGTTCGCTAATCATATTATCCAAGATTGCAACAAAGTGCCAATATCTTCTAAGCTTTGTCTAAAAAGCAAAAGAAGTTTTCACTTTTTAATTCTATACTAGCCACAAGGACATGAGAAAATGATTGAGAAAAACATAAATTAAACACGGTAATGAATTTGGGGCATATCATAAAATAACTGAAAAACTATTACATCTAAGACTTCAAATCTAACTTGTCAACATCGACTATGTTGTAGTCAATCCTTTCCCTCAACTCGTCAATTTTCCTCCAATCAATCAATCCAATATGGCCAAACACAACATTAATGCGAAAAAACCCAACTTACCAAACTCAATAGGCGACAGCGTATTACACCAACAACACACCACGTTTCACGGCAAGAGCGACCCAGCAAGCTTTAATGGGATTTCCTTTTGCAGATCCCAAGTCGTTGGTGTCAAGCCTTGCCACAGGAGTTCTCTTCTTGCCGTTCGTAAGGATAGCATCGATACCAAAACTGGAGGAAATGGAGGGGCTCAAAGGACTCTAAGACGTGGACTGAACTGTAGGTGGATTCCGTGCCTTGAGGTATGCTTCTATTCATAAATGATGGGCTCGACAGGCTTCAAATTCAATATCGGTGGTTTTATTTTGGTTGGGGCTTGAACATGGGTGCGGAAGGGGTGCACTATATTCACAGTGCTTGGGATTTTACATACTAACAGGCTAATTGCAGAGTAATAGAGTGGGAGAGAGGTGAGAACGTTTTTCTTTTCAAATGTTTAATGGGCATTTCTGTAATTTGACACAAATATGTAAAACCCTATTGGAGACAGATACCAGTATATCCATTACCTTATTCATGCCACTATTTGGGGTTTATGAAATTCACAAGGTATTTTTTTGTCATTTTCCCTTTTATATTTGGCAACAAAGTCATTTGAATTCGTTTAGATAAACTAAAAAATGTGGATGAAAATCAACGTATAAATGAGATCATTATTGTTTGACAAAAAAAGATATCCTTAATTATTGTAAGTAGCAACATTTTGAAAATACTAAGCGAAATCTATGTTAAATACATAATAGGAGAAATACAACAAAATATCTCTTCAAAAGTAAAATATAATCCGAAAGTTTCATAGATGGATACTAGGAATCCGGAAGTTTTCTAAAACATTTTGGACTTGAAAAATTTTAAAAAGCGGCAAGTTTGCTCTTTCATTAAATTGCAATACATGTAACTGTTAGTTGACCAATATATAATATAGATAAATTAGTCAATTTTAATAGTCAAAATTAATGTTTTAAAAAAAGAGAAATATTGCACAGTTTTAAAAATTTCCAGTTCTATAATGACCCTTCAAAAATTTCCAAGTGCCCACGTCCATTGAAAAAAAAACCTAGATCATTTTTACCTTTAACAAAAAAAAAAAAAGACTTCACACTTTGTGAGATGGTTGAGCTTATATTTTTCACTTCAGTTTGATCCACTTAAGCCCAATAGGCCCTGTGATATACAAAAGGCCCAATTATGAAAACAATTAATCCATTAATGCCTAAGATTCAATTTTACCCTTTATTTTGACAAATTAGGAAATACGTTCACATTTAATATATAATACTATATTCAATAGAATCATAGAGATCGGCAAAAAAAAAAAACATATGCTTAGAGAGAGAAAAATCACTCCCCCAAAAATATCGAGGACGCCCACACACATCCACCCCATTTTTTTGACCGCTTGAGATGTAAAACTACAACCTTCTCTATGCAGTTCATGATCTAAAATAAGCGTAAATTTGGGTTTTTTTATTTTTTAAACAAATTTAATGACTTAATCATTTCTCTTTGGTGCCATCCTTATATATCTTGTCAAAAGTAATCTTGAGAATTGAGATTTCAAATTTTATTGCTTGTATAAGTCCCAAAAGTTTTCATTACTAGCTGAAGCTACCTATAACACGTTTAGAGCACATAACCTAAACTTCAAATTTTTATGAAAAAATTGAGGAAAAACCCCCTATTAATGAATTAATTGTAAAATGTGATATGTTCAGTTGCATATAACTTGGAAGTTCATTTGCACATAGTGGAAACTCAGCTACACATAAATGGAAGGTTGCGTTTTATAATTAATTCCCCAATAGGGAACTTTTCCCCAATTCTCCCAACTTTTATTGAAAATGAAAATGAAGAAAATAAAATTGAAATTGATATTTTTCCCTCCTTTTCAAACTTAACAAGCTAAACAATCATTGTATTGCCATCCAACAAGCACCACATTTAACATATATAGGTATATGGATAGAAGGCTAAATCCTTTAGCATTCACTAGAAATTCTTTTAATTCCCTCCTTTTATCACTGATACCTATCTATTTTGCTTTTAAGACACTTGTAGAAAGCCTAAAATGTGCAATTATACATTCTCATCTCTACCTAAATGATAATTTTCTTGAGCTCTAAATTTAATTAAATTTTGCTACTTTTGATTTCCTCTTCCTTCCACTTCCTCTCTGTTAAATATTATTAGTTTTAATGATGTTAAATATAAAATAGTAAAAAATTTTTATAATGCATATTGACTTATTATATATTTGTGCATTTTTTTAACTGGAGGAGAATTTTAATACCTTATTTTGATGATAACAAAAACCCAAAATATTGCATGATTTGAAATCTGGGTCAAAAATATGAAAATGCGTTGAAAGTGTTAGATATGCTTTCAAACTCGAGTCTTAGATTTTAAGAACTCAAGTTCTGTAACTTGGTTTCAAAACTGGATATTGAAATTAGAAGTTTGAAAAAGAAGTTTTATTTTCAGTTCAAAAACTTTCAGTCAAAACTTGTTTTCTGATTAGTTCAAACACTCAAGTCTTAAAATTTAAGAACGGGAAGTTCCACAGAATATACTTGAAGTCAAAACTTGAAGTTTCAGGAAGAAGTTATGCAAAACTCGAGTCCTGTTTTCTTAAAACTCGAGTTCCACAACATAAAAGCATAAAACTTGCATTGAAAACTCAAGTTTGGGTTTCAAGTTATGCAAAACTCGAGTTCTGGATTATCAAAACTCGAGTTTAAGCTCCTCTGTTATCTTTCAGCTTGACATATGTTTGGTATTTTGATCATATATCCCAAACCACAAGCCTGATTGATGTGAAACCAATTTCATATGAAACTAGACTCAAAATGCGGTTCATAGACATAAAAACCAGCATCAAAGAAGTTCATATGAAGGAGATATAAATTTTTGAAGTTGGTGATTGAATTTAACATTTTATCACTGACCTTTTCTTATTCTATCTGTCATATCTTTCTTTATATAACAGTTTTGGATCTGATTCTTGTTTCATGTGAAAGTATACTTACAGGGATTTCTATTGATATATGATTTGCAAGGTTTGGAGTTGAATTGAGAGAGTTATGGTCGTTGCAATTTGAGTCATGTGCTGAAAGCTGGACTGTGGCCTGTGCAAGTTCAAAGCATGAAGTAAAACTCAAGTTCTGTATTTACAAAACTCGGGTTTCGTGATCTGAATTGAATTTTTTCACAATACATTCAGCAAAACTCGAGTTGCATCTCATGGCTCATAAAACTCGAGTTCCATATTTCCAAAACTTGAGTCTCGAGCTTCTGAACTTCATCTCTGAAGATTGCTTTTATAAAACTCAAGTTCCACAACTATTTCACAAAACTTGAATTGAAAACTGGAAGTTTCTTAGAACTCGAGTCCTACTGTTTTTCAAACTCAAGTTCCATGCTTTGCGAAATTTTATCAGTTCAACAACTTGATGTTCAAAATTGTAAGTTTTCAAAACTCGAGTTCCTGAGATTTAGAACTCGAGTCTCGAGGACCTTTTTCAACTGAAGAGTTTTTCACACATTTTAAAACTCGAGTCCTTACTTTCACAACTTGAAGTTTTACAACTGGACTCCAAAACTTGATATCAAAACCTGAAGTTTCAAATGAAAGTTTTTACATTGATTTTCAGAACTTTCATTGCAAACTCGAGTCCCAAATGAAAGTTTATCAAAACTCGAGTTATGTTTACAAAAACTGGAAGTTTCACTACTAAGCTATTAAATTCAATGTTACAGAACTCGGGTTATGAGATCTTGAGAACTCATCGAGTTCCTTATTTTTTGACAGAACTTCCGACACAGCTAAGACTACACTTCATAGAATATTTCCTTATTTATGCTTAGCCCATTTGAATTCCACCTGCTCTAATAAATACTTTCTAGTCCTTTCATTAAAAAGCTTAAGTCATCTAAGGAATGAATCTGAGCTTCCACCGTCGTCAGTTGAACATCAAGCTTTAATGACAAACCAACAAATACAGCGGCTGTGAGTAACGGTTACAAGCTTCTCTCTAACGGGCATTCAAACTTTGTGTAACGGCTATTGAATATAGTCTCGACTATAAATGAAGAAGTTTTAAAGACAGAAGAGAGAAGACAGAAAAACGAACATCAATACGCATTTATCTTCTGAATTTCTTGTTCTGTCAATTTGTTTATAATTTCTGTGAGCTTCAGTATTTATCCATCTACTCTTTCCAGAGAGTGAATATTAATATTTCTCATTGTATTTTTGTGAGAAACTCAAGGTTGGGACCTTGAGATTGTTGGGCTGAGTTGAGACAGAAAAACAGTGTGTGAGACTTTTTTTTCGTACAAATTGTAAGGGGGAGAGATAATCCCTATTGTAAAGTCTCGGTGGGCCTAGTTGTGATTAGTTAGTGGATTGGAACTCTCAGAGGTACTCTGAGGACTGGAAGTAGGTCAGGTAGACCGAACCAATATAAATCGCTCGTGTTCAACTCTCTTTGTTTTACTGGTGACTTCATTTTAATTCTGCGTTTGTGATTTTAATTTTAAAAAATGACCAATTCATCCCCTTCTTGGTTAAATCTTACACTAACACTCTCCATATCTTACCTCAATTATTTTTGGGGCTATCTTACCTCAATTATTAAATCTAGTATTGAATGGTTCAAAGTTAATTTATTAATATATTTTTCTATTTTTCTTTACTATAGTTTTGGCACCCAATAGAACAATCATTGAGATTACTGAGCGAGATCTCTTAACTAATAATTTATTCAAGGATTTGGTTTTTAATTGAGCTCATTGGTGTAGTATGATCCATGTAAGCGATCGCATATAGTGGAACAAGGCTTTGTTTGATGTTGTTCTTTACTGGAGTTTTGATTTATATGGATTAAGTTTTTAACCATCTGGATGTATTTACTTATATTTTTTATAATTTTATTTTTAGTAATAATTTTGTAAAATATTAAATTTCAATCTTTTACATGGTTGTGACGGAGAGAAACGATGAGAAAGTTGGAGAGGAAGAAAAACAGAGAAAAAGTTGTACATTTTACTTTAGATGACAAGAAAAGAAGAGAGTTATCCTCCTTCTAAAACTTTAATTTTACATATATGTGCCTTTTCTTTCCCTTTTGATTTTTTTTTGTTTTACTTTTCCTTTTGATTTTGGCAAAGGCCAAGACTTTCAAGCTGTAGGTGCTATTCTAATGCCCCATCATGGCACACAGCTATAGCCCCACTAAATACATTAATTAGAATAATGAAGCTAATGATCATACATACCATTAACTTTAGGGATATTAGGATGTAGTGTATGTGCAAGAAATCTCATGATAGCACATGCTTAGTTTATAGCACAAGTTTAGGTCCACATAAAGTAGAAGTCTATTAATACATTCAATTTGATATGCTTAAGTGGTGAAGTTTATGATTAAGATGAGGACTAATATTGTTTGAGATTTAAATAAAGTGATAGCGTTTTGACTCCTACAACTTTAACTCATTTTGATTTGATTTCTTATAATTAAATTTTTACAAAGAAGTTAAAATGACAAAGAATTCATTTAGTTTAATTTAGCTTTATTGAGATTTAGAAAAAGATATTGTTTTAGAATGATAAAAATGATAAATAATTCTTTATAATTTATAGGCTAAAGTATATATAAAACCTGCTGAATTTGGTCAGTTGTATTTGGTTCCTCGATTGTTAAACTCAAACATTAAAATAGAATATATATATATATATCATTTAAAATAATTTATTAAACTTCTTTAATCTCTTTTAAAATAGTGTCTGAGTCTTATTTTAAGGATTGAAAGTAGTATATAAATAAGTGTTAGGAACATAAATTAATTAAAAATAAAAATAACGTTTTACTAACAGAGATAAGATTCAAAATAATATATAGCAATAACTTGTAATTGTTATAAAAGTAAAAGAATTTGGGATAAGGCATAAGAGAATAAGAGAAGAGAGGGAGAGAAATGGGGAAACAATTCTCATTTGCTTTCAAGGTTCTTTGTGTCAAACGCTTTATAAATAGCCTCTATTTATAGGCCTTCAAGGGTGACCACCAAAGGTCATGTACAATAAATAGTACATTTAACACAGATGAATATACATTGTGACTTTTCGTATCGTTCATGAATATGACTGTACAGTAATAATGATGTGGGAAGTGAAGAGTCAATGGACATCCACATAATTAATATATTTATAACACTTCCCTTGGATGTCTATTATTAATGTGCCTCATTAAAAACTTTAACTAGGAAAAACCCAGTGAGACAAAAACTTAGCCAAAGAAAAGAGTACACCATTCATTGATACACTATCCAGAGCTGCCTCATTAAAAACCTTTCTAGAAAAACCAGTGGGACAAAACCTAGACAAGGGAAAAAGAGTACAGCGTGTATCGACTCCCCTCATGACGACATTACTTGTTCTCATGTGATGTATTATTGATCTTAACCAAACACATTTTCGACTTCATGGATTGCTAGAATATCAACATAACAAGATGATGTGGCTGATATATACTGTTTCATAGATCACCATGAAATAGTTGCACCACTATATGTAAACAGATAGCCAGTTTGTGATTTATCATCATGTGGATCAAACGAAAATTCAGCATTTTCATAACCAACCAATGTCTTCGTGTTTCTGAGATAATGGAGAATATCCCTATATCCATAGTGCTTCTGAGATAACGGAGAATATGTTTCACTCTATTCCAATGTCTTCATGTTGATGAAGAACTATATCTTGCTAATAAATTAACATCAAATGATTTATAAGGACATGTGTGATTAACAAGATATATTAGTGCTCATATAGCACTAAGATATGGTACTTCTAGACCAAGTAGTTCTTCATCACCGTCTTCACTAATCACTTGAGGTCTGAATGGGTCTTTATTAGGTTGTAAATACCTCACAATCATTGAAGTACATAACGGATGTGATTTATCCATATAAAAATGTTCTAGGATCTTTTTTGGTATAAATCTCTTGATATACAAATATCCCATTTTACGTACTCAATCTGTAATCCAAGACAAAATTTCGTTCTTCCTAAGTCTTTCATTTGAAATTCTTTCTTCAAATAATTAATATCCTTTTGTAACTCTTTAGGAGTTCCAATGACATTGATATCATCTACATAAATAGTAATTATGGTAAACTCACTTCCAGATTTTGCATAAAGAAGCATGGGCATATTTGATCATTTATATATTCTTCTTTCAACAAGTATTCATTAAGACAATTATACCACATGCTCCCTGATTGCTTCAGGCCATACAGGGATTTATTCAACTTGATTAAGTATTGTTTTCAAGAACTAGAATTCGATGTTTCCGGCTCTTTAAGTCCTTCAGGGATTTGTGCTTTTGGCACTTTTAGTCCTTCAAGAATTTGTGCTTCTGGAACTTAGGGATTTGTGCTTCTGGCACTTTTATTCCTTCAGGGATTTGTGCTTCTAGCACTTTTATTCCTTCATGGATTTGTGGTTCTGGCACTTTTATTCCTTTAGGTATTTGTGCTTCTGGCACTTTTAGTCCTTCAGGGACTTTCATATAATATTATTGTCAAGTGAGCCATATAAATAGGCAGTCACAACATCCATTAGATGCAGATTAAGCCCTTCACTTAAAGTCAGGCTAATCAAATAACGAAAAGTAGTCGCATTCACTACAGGTATACGTTTCTTCATAATCGATACCAGGCTTTTGTGTAAAGCTTTGCGCTACACGACGTGCATTATATCTTAAAATTTCACCATTTTCATTTCGTTTGCTCACAAAAACCCATTTTTATCTAACAAATTTTACATCTTTTGGTGTAAGGACTACAGGCCCAAAAACTTCATTTTTCCAATGATTTTAGTTCTGCCTTAATGGCACCTTCCATAAGGGCCAATCTTTTCTCTGTTAGCATTCACTAATGGATTTTAGCTCATGATCCTCGTTACTATTATTCATTACATCATATGCTATATTATAAGCAAAGATGTCGTCAATGTTGACTTCATTTCGGTCCCATTGGATTCCATTCATAACATAATTTATTGAGAACTCATTATTTTCACATAGTTTAGGTACTTATGTCTCTTCTGGGACTACCACATTCTCTTTTAGAGATAACTCTTCTGGAGCTATTATCTTTTATTGATTATCCTTGATTTGACCATCTATATTGTTTAGCTCCTTTTCTTTATCAAGGATTTTATCTTTGGAACCGATTGACCTTCCACGCTTCAGGCGTGATTTGGATTCATTCATAACAGATTGTCCTTCAGGGACATTAATTCTGATAGGAGCATTGGCAGCTGAGACATGTGACTTTGTTACTCTTTTTGGATCAGTAAATGCTTATGGCATTTGATTAGCTAAATTCTGTAAATGAATTATCCTTTGAACTTCCAGTTCATATTGTTTTGTATGAGAATCAAAATAGCCAACGATAATTCATTCTAGCTAATCTCTTAACCCAACTGCTTATTTTCTCCCCCTGATGAAAGTAATTCATCAAATGACACTCGGCAAAATGTGCCATAAAATTCATAACCAGCATATATTCATAGGATTTTACATGCATATATATTACACACCCAAAAGTAGGAATATTAGGTTCTTGATCAAAAACCTTTGCAAGGGGAAAACTCAATAATTTGTTACAAAATAGCTAATCCTTAAGCAGAAGATGAGAGATTATATCTCATGTAAAAAGTTGCAATCATTTAATCAATCATTCTACTAGTCCATTTTGCCTATGAACATGAATTACAAGATGTTCGATATCTAGTCCAAGGGACATGCGATCCTCATTAAGGCTAGTGAAGTAAATTCATTAGCACTATCAAGATATCATTTTGTAATCGGATAATCAAGATAATATACTCTCAACCATACTCGTTGAGTAAAGAATCTTGCAAACTTCAAGTTACAAAAAGATAATAAACACGTGAGACCATTTAGTTGATGCATCAATTAAAACCGTATGGTAACTAAATGGTTCACCATATGGGTTTATCATCCTAGAAATATATCCCTATATCCGTTTTGAGAATGTGAGAGGCTCACATTGTATTTAACTTTTTGAGGATCTAATAATATATCTCCCCTTGGAACATGCAGCATATAAGAAAATAGTGGTATCTATTAACACTTCAGGGTATATCCACTTTTATTCTCAATCATTTCTCGCATCGTAATTGAATCGGGATGGTCTAACCGGTTATGCCAAACATTAAATTCATCAGTAAACTTCTGGTTTACATTAACAAACTGATGGTTTGTATTAATTAATAAACTTCTAGTTTACTATCTCATGACATACATTAAATTCATCAGTAAACTACTGGTTTACTAATACATGTCAAACATTAAATTCATTAGTCTCAGCAAACTTCTGGTTTACCATCATATGCTTTCAAATATGCTTATATACAAAGCCAGAGAAAAATGGAGGAACTTGAAATGTAAAAACAAATAGATATAAAACAAACAATAACATAAATATAGTTAACAGTAGAAGTATATACATACATATACATATATGATTATGTAATTTATATATGTTGAATTTATAGTACTGTAAGTATAAAAATAATTAAATTATATGAACAATAATTAAATGAGCATAGCTTATTGCTATTTTATAAGGTAGGAAAAATATATGACATCCACCATACATATTAAAATGAGAGATCAAGATTATACAACTTGTGGTCATATAACTTCTATTTCCATTTGGTATCCATTTCTACGGATATCATGAAACTTAATAAGTCATATATTGGCTCTTCCAGAGCTTCCATTGCATATACAATTTGTTGATTATGCACACATATTGTCCTTTTATATTGTTCTTATCAATTCTTCTCCACTTCAGTTGAAGTTTAAAGCCATTATGATTCTGACCACACTGATGCCCACGATTGTAGCCACGTCTACGTCCTCATCCACATCCATGGCCATAAATATATTTGTTAGATACTACATTCACTTCTAGGAATGGATTTGAGCCAGTTGGACGGGATTCATGATTTTTTTGAATAAAAGCTCATTATTTTGTTCAGCCACAAGGAGGCAGGAAAACATATTTCTTGAACCCTCTTTCACAATATTGTTACTTCATGAGCAATTTGGATGAGGTTTTTGGAAGGATAACCATCTTCAATTGGTTATATATTTTCTTCACATTGATCCAAAGGAAAGTGGATCTTTATGGTCAAATATTCGATTGAGACCTTTATGGTGGCAAAACATAAGTCAGGTGTTGAAAATAAATATGTCTTTCCAGTGATATCAAGAGTCACAAACTTAAATTACCAATCATATGTTAGCTATTTGTAAAAAAATTTGTGTTGGTTTTTTTTTAAATTCCTCTTTGGTTGATAAAAATATTTTATATTGAATCTAATCCTTAATAGAAATCTCATAATATATACAATCAAAATTCAACAGGGATAATTTTGAAACATTTATATATTTGATATAAAGTGAATTTCTTACATTTATGACTTTTAGAAGTACTTTTACACAAGCTGGGCAAAACTCTTTTCACATGCTTACTTAGGATTGTGTAAAATCACTTTCCAAAAGTTAATCCAAACACCCCTGGTAAACATCTTAATTAGCTCCTACATTTATGGATGAAGAGATGAAATGGGATCCACAAATTCAACGGTTTGTTTTTTTTTAAAGAAAAGAAATGGTTCCTTCATATCCGGTGAAGAAATTTAGGTAAAAGATTCCTAAAACTTTTCATGGAAGACAAGATTATCTGACAATTTTGACATCCACCGACATTCCACTAAACAACCTTTTTTCCCTCCGTATTTTTCTCACCCTTTTTTCAGTCCTTCCTATCAAGAGTAAGTTTAGGCGTTGTTTTCTAGTTCAAAAATAGCCTCGATGATTGATCAAAATGATAAAACTGGTTGGTTAATCAAATAACTGATAGAGTAGCTTGAGAAAATGATAAGAAACAACAAACTGACCACTCTTCAAATTTAAGCAATGCCACTTTAGCTTCAAGTGACCATTTGTGAATTCCAAGTGGACCAATAAAAAAAACCAAGAGTTAAAAGAATTACGGAAACATTGAATTGTATAATGCAGTAGACTTTGGCAAAACAAATGACAACTGAATCAATAAATTTGCATGGAAATGTTGAGGATGTTTTCAATTCAATTTGGGTTGAAATGGAGTTATTGAACATATTTTGAGCAGAGACTTTAATTTAAAGGACTTGGATCAAGTGCTACACATGCTAAAACACATTTAGGCTAAAAAAAAGTCATACTCTGGGTTTAATTTGTTGATTATATTTTATTAATTATATTTGAGTGAAAATAGTACGATTATTAGTTAGTAGATTAGACTTTTAAGTTTACAAGTTCATTGAATTAAGTAGTTATTATTTCTTTTGAAGTTACAATTTAATATTACGTGTCTCTATGTTGCATTTGATGCTTTTAACACTGTTGAATTAAGTCCTCATTTTGTAATCTGATTTGACTTTTAGAGATGAGAAATTTATGTTTATACACTTTCAAACTTGAGAGTGGATTCTCTATAATCACTACAAAAAATGATTTTCAGCAATAACTTTCAATAGCAATAAAAAAGTTGTTGAAAGTCTACCATTCAGAGGCGACTTTGTGAGTTGTCGTGAAAGTCATACTTTTGGCAACATACTTTTAAGTTGTTGCCAGGGGTGAAACTTCTGGTGACTTTTCTTGTCACCGCTCAAGGTAACACTTTCAGCAGTGACTTTTTGTGTTATTGCTCGAAGCAAGAAATTTAATATTAATTTTATTTGTAAAAAATATTTAATTAAAAATAATATTTTTTAAATAAAAATTATGAAATTAATAATCATATAAGCATATAAATTATTATCCAATAAATCATGTATTATATATAAAATAAAATGCAAATATATAAAATAATAAACACATTCATTAAAATTATCATTCAATTTATTTTTAGTTTCTAATAATATTATATATTTATATATAGATATATGTATAAATATATATAAAAATGTATAGATATAAATGTCTATAATTTATTATGTAACATAATATTATATATTTTTATTTAAATATGTATTTAAAGTATGCAAAGTCATTGCAGCTCAACTGGCAAAGACTCACGTGTGATGTTATCATTCTTGGAGAAGGAAAACTTTCAGATTTATCAGCTAGCGGCAAGTGGCAAGGCAAGGTGATGACATGTGACATAAGTGAGATGACACATGTGGAGACGCGTGGTGTGCATGGACTAGGGATGATGCGGTAGTCGTTGGTGATGTGATGTCAATCGACTGGTGTTGACCCGGCAGTCACCGGAGGAATTATTGTTTTTTTATAATTGTGATACCTTAGGCGGTGACAAAAAAGTCACTGCTAAAGTATTTACAGCTGCGAGTTTTTTTTGTCACAGTTGAAGGTAACCTTCAGGTCGCCGCTGAAAGTTAATTTTTTTAGTGAGCATTCTTCATTGAAATGAGAGTTTTATTAAGATTTGATTAACTTTGTAGCGTGTTCCAACACTTCCAATCCTTGTTCTTCCATTCTTAAGGTTTCAAGTGAATCACTGGATTTTTATTTAGCTTCTTGAAGTGCATATATTCATACTAGTTATGAGTTTGTCAAATCTTTGCCTTCTTGGTCCTTATCAAAAACTAATCGACAGGTGAAATTTTGGTGAAGGTAACTAAAGATTTTCAACATGATTTAGTTGAGTGATCAAGTGAAAATCATTATTGAGGGAAAAAACTTAATGCAACCTGTTAGTAAAGAGAAACTCCTTGTTAAAGGTATAATATAAACAAAAAATGTCGATGGGCATCAAATAATTAAAGTTATACTTCCACCTAAATTACTCGCTTCTTCTCCCCCTTTCTCAGCGTGAGAAAGGTAAACTTGGGTTGAGAATCAAGTAGTTGAGTTTTACGATAGAGATGTTTAAGTTACTAGTATAACAAACTCGAGTTTGATTATACTAATTCAGGTTGAATATAGGCTACATTTACCCCTATTTTTTTACGAGGACAATATAGTCCCACAAAACTATAAAAGCTCTATGCCTAAGTTAGTGATACGATCATTATAAAGGTAGAATAAATAATGGAAGAGTATAAATTCTTACAACTCGTTAAGATTTTCCGTTCACAATTCTCTTCGAGTGTGTATGTGAACTAATCTTGCAATAATGGTTTGGTAAAGATATAGGCAAGTTGAAGAAGCATAGGAATAAACTCACAAAATGAAGGTCCAATCCTTGTTCTTCCATTCTTAAGGTTTCAAGTGAATCACTGGATTTTTATTTAGCTTCTTGAAGTGCATATATTCATACTAGTTATGAGTTTGTCAAATCTTTGCCTTCTTGGTCCTTATCAAAAACTAATCGACAGGTGAAATTTTGGTGAAGGTAACTAAAGATTTTCAACATGATTTAGTTGAGTGATCAAGTGAAAATCATTATTTAGGGAAAAAACTTAATGCAACCTGTTAGTAAAGAGAAACTCCTTGTTAAAGGTATAATATAAACAAAAATGTCGATGGGCATCAAATAATTAAAGTTATACTTCCACCTAAATTACTCGCTTCTTCTCCCCCTTTCTCAGCGTAAGAAAGGTAAACTTGGGTTGAGAATCAAGTAGTTGAGTTTTACGATAGAGATGTTTAAGTTACTAGTATAACAAACTTGAGTTTGATTATACTAATTCAGGTTGAATATAGGCTACATTTACCCCTATTTTTTTACGAGGACAATATAGTCCCACAAAACTATAAAAGCTCTATGCCTAAGTTAGTGATACGATCATTATAAAGGTAGAATAAATAATGGAAGAGTATAAATTCTTACAACTCGTTAAGATTTGCCGTTCACAATTCTCTTCGAGTGTGTATGTGAACTAATCTTGCAATAATGGTTTGGTAAAGATATAGGCAAGTTGAAGAAGCATAGGAATAAACTCACAAAATGAAGGTTGATTTAAATAGGGAGAAAACGTAATGAACGGATCCATATTCGAATTGGGTCAAGCCGTTGAAGTTTCGTAAGTTGATCATCTAAAGCTCATGTAAAAACTTCAACTATTTTGGATCACTAGATAACCTTGAGTTCAAATGGGGTGACACAATAGAGCATCACATAAGAAAGAATATAAAGAGAAAGAGAGTCAGGAAACTCAATGACTAGAGTGAGTACAACTTATGGGGAGACCCTATATTCGTAGTGGTGGGTTGGGAATATTTTGGTAATTCAAAATTTCACCAACTACCATTAGTTGAGAGATCTCTTAACATCTCATTTGACTCAATCAATAAGAATATAAATAAATATATTTATATTCATCTTATAAATCAAATGTTATGTTATCATTTGTACCCATTGAATTAAAAAACAACCAACCCGACCAGGTTGACCTGGGAATCGGCAACCCGATCATGTCCATAACATGAGAAATTTTGACCCAAGGTGACTCGTGGTAAACTGATCCTAACTCAAGTAACTCGAGGCAAATCAGTGGTACCCCAAGTCAGGCTTATTTTTTTAAAAAAAATCTGATTTTTATTTTATTTTTAGTTTTAGTGAACTCATACTGCCTTTAGCTGGATTTGTTGCTTTAGTTTATCATCATATTGATAATTTCTTTTATATTTTGAATTACTATCAAATTACCACTAACTATTAGTGAATATGTTTTACTGTTTCATTATTTTGTTATTTTGTAGCTTTTGAATAATTGTAAGAATAAATATATATTCTCAATATTGTATTTTATTATTGCTACAATCAAACAGTTGTGTTAGACATGTATGCATCAAAATATTACGTATTTAGTGTTCTTTTTATTTAAATATTATAATATTAATTTGTTCATAATCAAATACGAGTATTTTTTTATTAAATTATATCATTTTGATATGATCAATCTGACTTATAAGTTAACCATGATTTGATCCATTAACTCTTGACCTACTGTATCGACCGGCTCAGAGGCCGAACCAAGTTTAATACGTACCTTGCTTGTACTTGATAGGAGAGTAAGTTATTGAGATTTATTGTTTACACCGTACAAACTTCAATAGAGATTTATATAGGTTTTGCAAAGTCTCCATAATTAAGCCAAGTAGAATAAAAGTTAAAAAATTTTATCCTAATATATCATTATTTATAAATTAAGTTTTCATAATAAATACTAGTATAAGATTATTGTTATAGATATATTAATTATGTGGTTGTCTATTGACTCTTCATGTAATATCCCAAATTTTGAAAGATTAATTTAAGTATTATACTAATGGGATGTTTTATGAGAGGAATAAATTTTTCTAATGGACTAAAGTTAAGAATGATTAAAGTACAAATTTGAGCAAAATCTAATTGATTGAAACCATGACATAGTTATCCCTTAAACCTATATTTTTCTCTCTTCTTGGACCCACTTGATAGGGCCATTGGACAAGCACAAATGTATATCACCCA
>JANTPZ010143932.1:0-17814 GCA_025593235.1 Vachellia pachyceras | reverse complement strand
GGAGATGTTTTCTTCCTCATTTAATCTCCATAATTCCCTCTTGAATATATTAAAATCATCTTCCTCAAATTATCCCTTAATCCGGTCAAATTTAATAGGATTACTTTATCCTATCAAAAACTCCTGAAAACACGAAACCTTAGGATAAATCATTTTTAGGGCCTTATAATTTTCTATATTTTTCATTGATATTCTAGCCCTTCATATTTCCCCAAAATACCTTCTAAATTGTTCCAAATTAATTTTTGTAATAAATTGTATTTTTTGGGGATTTTCGGGCCTTTTTCCTCGTTTTCGGGAAAATCGCCTTAATTGTACCTTGGGCAATAATTTTGTAAAATACTATAAAATTCACTGAATTTTTCTAGACTCTGATGTTTTGGTCTTAGAGAACTCCTGATACCTTAAATAAATATCTTCAATCATCAAATCTTTAAAATTCCATAATTCCTCATCCAGACCGAATTTCGACAATCGGTTGAATCTCTGGTAATCAGTGAGTTCTGCTCTATGTTTTGGGCATCTATGGATTTTTCTGATTTTTGGTCAACCGTTTGAATTTTTGACTTTGACTTTGTCAATGACGAAAATGCCCTTACACTTTCTCTTAACGACCAAAATGCCCTTTCAAGTTTAACTTTTCATAAATTCCCATTTTGCCCTTGACTTTTTGGCCCTTGATCTTTTGGTTTCTGATTCCTGGGGCAACATCCCAGGGGTCACCCATCCTAAAAATTTCTCCAGGGTGAGCACGGTTAACGTTAAATTTCCTACCGACTTCCATCCATCAGGCCAAATCTGATTCTGCGACTTCCGGCCCAACAGCATCAACTTTTTCCGTACTTTCTATCCGTGGGTTCTAACTTATCTTTTGATTAGTGGTTTAGACTCTTTATCCAATGACCATATTGCCCTTGGCCTTTATACTTAATGACATATATGTCCCTGGCTTACTTTCTTAATAGTTTCACAGCCCTAGGACTAATTTGACCAGGGTCTCTTAAGTCCACTGACATCTCCTTTTTCTGTACTTTTATTTATGGGCCTTGTCTTATCTTATAACTATCGATTTGGCCTCTATGTCGGCTTACAGAAAAGGGTGGATATTACAACTATAGAGAAATTCATTTTCAAATATTACATTTCTTTTCTCTTTATTATTTATTTATTATTTATATTTTCTTTCATTCTTTTTTATATTTTTTCTTCTTTTATACTTGTTCAAACCCACAATTTTATCAATTGCACATACAAGGATAGCTTTTCAAATGCTGGTTTTCAAGAGTGAATGGCTCAAATGGGTAGTAAATGATGAAATAATGAAGGGTTTGTGTTTGGGCTAAATTAAATGTTTTGAAATGAATGCCTCTATCCTTTTCATGAAATATTGGATCATGAAGCATTGATTAAGAATCAAGACAAGTTCTAGAGAGATCACGAATCAAGACAGACCCACCTAATCAAATGAAATTAGGTCCAATTATCCTCACGACAAGGCTAATGTCTCAATTAAGTCTCAAGAACAGAAAATGCAAAGAGTCAATTTACAACTGATCTACGCTTATCATTTGCTAATAACTCAAAAAAAACGATTAACCAAAATTTTTGATCATTAGACTCATGCATCAACCTCCCAATGCATTGGCAATCAAAATCATAGTTTTATAAGCATTGCTTAGGAGTGTTAAAGGCAAAGGTGAGAAGAAATTTTATTCTGAAATCCAAAACCTATATTTATTTTTATTTTTTTCTTGTGCACTGAAGTTTCGCCGTGGCTAACCATGAAGTTGGTCACGGCGAACCACACCCAAGAAGTGGTTCTTTGTGTAAGTGACTTTCGCCGCGGCACTACCACAAGATGGTCACGGTGAAACTCACCCGAGAGGCTGAATTGCTTTATTTAAAGACTTTCGCCACGGCGAACAACAAATTTGGTCACGACAAAAATGGTCAGAGAGCAACATTGCATTTCAGTTCCTCTATAAATTCACTATTTTTAGAAAAATTTTAAAGAAACTTGAACATTTCCAAAGTTTTAAGACAAAAATAGCCCAACATTATCCTTCAAAAATTTCAGTTGCATGTCAAAAATTAAAATGTTGCTTTGGAACACTATAAATCCTAAATCTCCCCCACACTTAAATCAAACATTATCCTCAATGATTGGAAGGAAAGATTTAATAATCAAGTCACGCGGCATTCGCAAGCATCATCGGACATTAATGCATGCATGCAAAGAAATTCAGAAAATAGCAAAGGAAAAACATTCATATATACATACAACTGAGGCAACAAAGTTCACAACAATCAATTCACATCAAATAACTCTTTCATATTTCACTTGTTTTGAAGAAAGCTAGAAACCGAACTAAGGGAAGTTTATTAAATTTATTAACTTCAAAATCTAATTACTCAACTTTCTACTAGACAGTTCCTATCCCACACTTAATTATGCATCATAACGTCAATTTAATTCAGCAGAAATATAAAATCACAGTAATAGAGTAAGTGAAGGAAAGGAACAACCTGATAGCTAAGGCGGCTTGAAATTCTCATGATAATGCTTCAACAGATGCCCATTAACCTTTATAATAGCTCTAGTTTCTTCATTTTTGAGCTCTACCATACCAAAATGTGCGCCTTTGTTACTAAGATAGGCCCGTCCTGTATCCCTCTTAGCTTCAATTATAATATCTTGGAACCAATTAATGGCCTCAAACAACTTACATTGTCAAAAGGGATCAAAATGAAAACTTTCATTCTTAAAAAAGTTACTATTCATAGTATTTCGGGCCAACTTTGAAAATTCATAACTAATTCTAGAAAAATTGAAACTGAGTGGTTCCAACTTCTATTTGAAGCTTAAAAATTCCTTTATGATGAAAAATACTCATTTGTATAGAAAATTGTCCAGTTGGTACAGATTAATTCGCAAAGTCGTACTGTTCATATGGTAATTTTCCATTTTTCCCAAGATTTTCTGTGATTTTTCTCCAACTTTAGATAGCCATAACTTTCTGTAAAAAAAAATTCAATTCCAGGTATCTTTAGCTTGTTTTAAACCTTACAATGTGAACTATTTTTCCATAAAATTTCAACTCATTAAGTTCAATTACTCTGTTTCCCGACAGGGCAAAGTAAGGGAAATGACCAACTTTACTTCTAGCACTTGGCCAAATTTCAGCCCTACTTGATTTCATAAATTATCATTTGATTTCTAAAACTTTCTTAACCCTATTAACCTATGTAATTGGGCATTCTTAAAGCATACACTAATTATCATAAGTCCATCATACATGCATGAGTTATATTACATGCCACTTTACAAATCTCAACAATATAATGTAAAGTTTACAACATAATTTCCATTCATATACCTTTGCACATTTTTACTTCAAGCATCATGGATTTCCTCCTTACCCTTTTGATGTGCTTCCACCTAAAAATGGTTAGTGGGGAGGGTGAGATTTTTGGAAATCCCAGTAGCAAAACTTTCTAACACACATTATAAAATTGCATGACAACTTTCAATATAAGTGTGAATTCATAAAAGTGTAACCTGTAACAATGAAATGCATATGGCCATAGCATACAAAAGCACATATTCACACTTTCAATCATCAAAAATTTTCAAAACAAGTCATGCATAATTCATACACATTTTCAAAGCAATTAAGCTTAGGGTTAGAAGGTCTTGCTACCTTGTCTCTTTAGCTTTTCCTTAGGATTTAAACCTCTCTTGCTGGTCTTTCCCAATAGGCTCATTGGCTTCTCAATCTCCTACACATCATTCAAGAGCATAATCATAAATTTCCAGCCATCACAAAATAAGAAATCTTGCAAAAACGCAATATGACCCTTAATGCTCTTTTAAGCACCCTTTAAGACTTTGAAACTTGCTCTTATGATTTTAAATGCTTCCCAAAACTTTTTCTCACTTATACCCTACACAATTTTGCCTTCTAAACTCAATGGAAGCATCAAAATCATCAAAATCGAACTCCTCCTATCCCATACAAGTCTGGACGAAAATCTATCCATCAAAGGAGAAAATGATTTTTCAAACTTTCATCATACGTAACAACATATTCTTGATCCCAAAACACTTCTCATGGATTATTTAGCTCAAACACAACTCTTCCTCATCGAATATAAAATTGTACAGCATCTCCCCTTAGGGTTTGAGATTCCGAAATTTCATACAAACATCAAAACCAAGCGATATATACATCAATCTTCTCCTTATCAAGCAAGGAGTGTTTTGCAACCATTTATTTCCTCTAAATCCCTCTCTTTCTCATTTTTCCTCTCATGAACCCAACTTTCCAGCAACCAAAAGAGAGCCAAAATCAAAAATCTAAACAATAGAAAGGTAGAGGAAGCTGAGAGGAAGAATTTGATATATAACATAAGATATAACTCTTCTTACCTTGAGATTTCACAAGCTCTTCTTCCTCTTCTTGCAACAAAAAATGGAGTCTCTCTTCTCTCTTTTTCCAGATGAATATGGCAGCAAGAATGGTGGAGAAATGAAGGGAAACATTGATTTATAAAATGTTTCAATAAGGAATGGAAGGATGAGATTTAATCTTAAAAATCAAGGGTTAAAATGCTCCCACATGTGTGACACCTTCCTTCTCCTCATTGGCCACATAAAAGTAAGTAATGGTGGCTGCACATGGTGAAGAAAAATATGCTTGGATTTGGTTACACTAACCAAACCAAATTCCATTTGATTACTTCTACTAATTACACTTTCTACCGATAAACATAACTCTATTCCGGTAAATATTTTTCTACTTTTCTGGAGATGTTTTCTCCCTCATTTAATCTCCATAATTCCCTATTGAATATATTAAAACCATCATCCCCAAATTATCCCTTAATCCAATCAAAATTAACAGGATTACTTTATCCTGTCAAAAACTCCTGAAAACGAGCAAATTTAAAATAAATCTTTTTAGAGCCTTGTAATTTTCTACATTTTTCATTGATATTCTAGCCCTTCATCTTTCCCCAAAATGCCTTCCAAATTGTTCCAAATTAATTTTTACAATAAATTATATTTTTTGGGGATCTTTCGGGCCTTTTTTCTCATTTTCGGGAAAATCGCCTTAATCGTACTTTGGGCAATAATTTTGTAAAATACTATAAATTCCACTGAATTTTTATCGACTCTGGTTTTTTACCATATAGAAATCCTAATACCTTAAATAAGTATTTTCATCCTTAAATATTTAAAATTCCATAATTCCTTATCCAGACCGAATTTCAACAATCGGTTGAATTTCTGGTAATTTGTGAGTTCTGCTCTATCTTTTGGGCATCTGTGAATTTTTCTGATTTTTGGTCAAAATGGTTGACCTTTTGCCTTTGACTTGGACTTTGTCAAATGACCAAAATGCCCTTACACTTTTTCTTAATGACCAAAATGCCCTTTAACAGTCTAACTTTTATTAAATTCCCATTTTGCCCTTGACTTTTTGGCCCTTCATCTTTTGGTTTCTGATTCATGGGGCAACTTCCCAGTAGGTCACCCATCCTAAAATTGCTCTCGAGATGAGCACGCTTAACTTTACTATTCCTACCAGCTTTCATCCACCGGGCCAAATCTGATTCTGCGACTTACGACCCAACAGCATCAACTTTTTCTGTACTTTCTATCCGTGATTTCTAACTTGACTTTTGATTACTGGTTTAGCCCTTTTTATCCAATGACCATATTGCCCTTGGTCTTTATACTTAATGACATTTATTCCCTGGCTTACATTCTTAGTAACTTCAAAGCCTTAGGACTAATTTGACCAAGGTCTCTTAAGTCTACTAACATCTCCTTTTTCTGTACTCTTATTTATGGGCCTTGTCTTATCTTATAACTATCAGTTTGGCCTCTATGTCAGTTTACAGAAAAGAGTGGATATTACACATCCCAACGATCGTTAAATTTTCCAGGTTTAAAGCTAAAACAAGCCTTGAATAGCAGCACTCTATTGCCCTCCTTGAAGTTCTTCCTCAAGATGCCCTTGTCATATGCCAACTTATTCTTTTCCTTATACATACGAGCATTTTCATACGCTTCCAAGCGTAATTCTTCCATTTCTTGCATTTGTAGCTTCCTCTCATTTCCAAGAGCTTCCATGTCCATGTTACACTTCTTGACCGCCCAGTATGCCTTATGCTCCAACTCCACTGGAAGATAGCATGGCTTACCGAATACCAACTGGTATGGTGATATCCTAATCGGCGATTTATAGGCCGTTCTGTAGGCCCACAATGCTTCTTCCAAGCGGATGCTCCAATCCTTTTTTGATGGTTTCAACATTTTCTATAGAATGTGCTTCACCTTTCTATTTGATACTTCGGCTTGACCATTGGTTTGCGGATGATAGGCAGTGGAGATTTTATGGGTGACACCAAACTTTAAAAATGATTTATTAATAATCCTATTACAAAAGCGGGTGCCCCTATTACTTACTATGGCTTTAGGAATTCCAAACCTACAGAAAATGTTTGACTTGACAAATTTCAACACAGTTTGAGCATCATCTTTTCTAGTAGGAATCGCCTCAATCCATTTGGATACATAATCTACGGCTAAGAGTATATACACAAATCCAAAGGATGACGGAAAAGGTGTAACACCTCTTACTAACCCCTTTTAGCTTCCTTTATGATGATTTGGAACCAATTAATGGCCTCAAACAACTTACGATGTCAAAAGGGACCAAATTGAAAACTTTCATTTTTAAGAAAGTACTATTCACAGTTTTTCGAGCCAACTTTAAAAATTCATAACTAATTCTAGAAAAATCAAAATCAAGTGGTTCCAACTTCTATTTGAAGCTTACAAATTCATTTATGAGGAAAAAATACTCATTTGAACATAAACCTGGCCCATTGGTGCAGATTAATTCGTGAAAATATACTGTTCATATGGTAATTTTTCATTTTCCCAGAATTTTCTGTGATTTTTTCGTCAACTTTGGACATTCATAACTTTCTGTACATAAATCCAATTTCATTGACCTTTAGCTCATTTAAAACCTTGCAATGTGAACTATTTTTTCCATAAATTTCAACTCATTTGAAGTTCAATTACTCTGTTTTCCGACAGGGCAAAGTAAGGGAAATAACCATCTTTACTTCCAACACTTGGTCAAATCTCAGCCCTACTTAACTCTATAAATTACCATTTTTATTTCTAAACCTTTCTTAACCATATTAACCTATGTTATTAGGCATTCTTCAAGCATACACTATTATCATAGGTCCATGATACATTCCCAAGTTACATTACATTACATACTTCAAACATAAAACATAAAGATCATAATGAAGTCCACAACATTGCACATTAAACTTTGCTTCATGAATCAACCACTTTCTCCTTACCCTTGAGTATGCTTCCACTTAAAATGGTTAGTGGGGGAGAGTGATATTTTTGTAAATCTCAGTAGCAAACCTTTCTATCACACATCATAAAATTGCATGACAACTTTCAATATAAGTGTGAATTCATAAAAGTGTAACATGTAACAATGAAATGCATATGGCCATAGCATACAGAAGCACATATTCACACTTTCAATCATCACAAATTTTCAACACGAGTTATGCATAATTCATACACATTTTCAAAGCAATAATGCTTAGGGTTAGAAGGTCTTGCTACCTTTTGCTCTTAACTTTCCCTTAACTTTGATGCTTTCTTGATCACATGAGAATTTAATTCCTTGCATCAAACCCTTGCCTACATAATATACAACATCATGGCCATTAAACATAAGCCATTTCCAAGACAAAAACCACGCTAAATCTCCGTTAAGCTCTCTCTTGAAATTTATAAACTTAAAAACCCTAAACTTGTCTTTAACATTTTGTGATGCTTCCCCAAACTTGGGCTCACTTTCACCCTACACAAAAACTCATTTTAAAACCATTGGAAGCATCAAAATCATCAAAACAACATTCCTTCTCCAAGTTCCAGGTCAGACCGAAATCATACACACAAGTGTCAAAACATGATTTTTCAAACTTTCATCATGTATAACAACATATTCTTGATTCCAAAACACTTTCTCATGGATTGTATAGCTCAAAGACAAATCTTCCTCATCAAACATAAAATTGGTCAGCATCTCCCCTTAGGGTTTGAGATTCCAAAAATTCATACAAACATCAGAACCAAGCAATATATACATCAATCTTCTCCTTATTATGCAAGGAGTGTTTTGCAACCAATTATTTCCTCTAAATCCCTCTCTTTCTCATTTTTCCTCTCATGAACCCTAACTTTCCAGCCACCAAAAGAGAGCCAAAATCAAAAATCTAAACCGATAGAAAGGTAGAGGAAGTTGAGAGGAAGAGATTGATGTATAACTTTAGGTACTTAATCCCTTACCTTGGATTTTTGAAGAGCTTGTTCTTCCTTCTTGTGCTTGTTCATAGCGTCACCTCCTCACCCTTTTGCAGCTGGAATATGTCGTCCAAATAGGAGAGAAATGGCCTTTTATAAAACTTCTCATAATAGATGGAAGGCTAAGATTCAACCTTAACTATTAAGTAAAATCTAAGGGTCCATAATTAGCCACACCTCCACCACATGCTCATTGGCTCATTAAAAGTGTCATGATGGTACTGCACATGGATAAAAAATCTGTTGGGAACCTTGGTTACACTAACCAAACTGGTTACCATTCGGTTACTTCTACTGATTACAACTTCCACCGGTAAAAGTAACTTAATTCCAATAAATCTTTTCTACTTTTTTAAAGGTGTTTTCTTCCTCATTTAATCTCGATAATTCCCTCTTAAATATATTCAAATCATCATCCTCAAATTGTCCCTTAATCCATCCAAAATTAACAGGATTATTTTATCCTATCAAAAACTCCTGGAAACGAGCAAATTTAGAATAAATCATTTTTTGGGCATTATAATTTTCTATATTTTTCATTGATATTCTAGCCCTTCATCTTTCCCCAAAATACCTTCTAAATTGTTCCAAATTAATTTTTGTAATAAATTATATTTTGGGGATTTTTCGGGCATTTTTCCTCATTTTCAGGAAAATCGCCTTAATCGTATTTTGGGTGATAATTTTGTAAGATATTATAAATTCCACTGAATTTTTATAGACTCTACTTTTTGATCTTAGGGATCTCCTGATACCTTAAATAAATATTTTCCACCTTAAATCTTTAAAATTTCATAATTCCTTATCCTGACCGAATTTCAACGATCGGTTGAATTTCTGGTAATCAATGAGTTCTACTCTGTCTCTTGGGCATCTGTGAATTTTTCTAATTTTTGGTCAACTGTTTGACCTTTTTGACTTTGACTTTGACTTTAACTTTGTCAAATGACCAAAATGCCCCTACACTTTCTTTTAATGACCAAAATGCCCTTTTATAGTCTATCTTTTCATAAATTCCCATTTTACCCTTGACTTTGTTGCCCTTGATCTTTTGGTTTCTGACCCCTTGGGCACTTCCCAGGAGGTCACCCATCCTAAGATTGCTCCAGGGCGAGCATGCTTAACTTTAAAGTTCTTACCGACTTTCATCCACCAGCCAAATCTGATTCTGCAACTTACGGCCCAACAGCATCAACTTTTTCCATAGTTTCTATCCGTGGCCTCTAACTTGACTTTTGACTGCTGGTTTAGCCCTTTTTATCCAACGACCATACTGCCCTTGGTCTTTATACTTAATGACATTTATGTCCCTGACTTACATTCTTAGTAACTTCAAAGCCTTATGACTAATTTGACTAGGGTCTTTTTGGTCCACCAACATCTCTTCTTTTTGTACTTTTATTTTTGGGCCTTGTCTTATCTCCTAACTAACGATTTGGCCTCTATGTTAGTTATAGAAAAGGGTGGATATTACAGAAGGTCCCATAAAATCAATACCCCAAACATCAAGAATTTCACAGGATAGCAAGGGTTGTTGAGGTATTTCATTATTTTTACCTAATCCTCCAAAGCATTGAAATCTATTGCAAGCGTGATAGAACAAATATGAGTCCTTAAACAAGGATGGCCAGTAAAATCGTAAATCTTATACCTTTCTAGCTGTTCTCCGTGCAATAAAATGCCGTCCGTAAACCATAGAATGGCAAGCAAAAATAATAGGCTCAAATTCCTCATCTGATACGTATTTTCTTATTACTTGATTGCTACACATCCTCCACAAATGAGGTGCATCCCATATATAATGCCTAGACTCACTTTTGTGCTTAAACGCCTGAGGTGAAGTCATAAAAGATGGGGTAAATCCAGTAACTAAATAATTGACAACATTTGTATACCACTGCTCCCTAATAACTATTTAGGAAAAATAAGTGCACATTTTTTTGAGCAAGACTAGTATTACAGGAATTAAATATTTAACTCTCATAGAAATGAATGGAAACATCGACTGAGACTCCGTTTTTAATTTGGTTTTGTTAAATCATGTTTTTTCAAAATTCAACTATTTTGTCAAAAAAATTTACATTTTTTAACAAGATTAGCGTTAGAGGAATTAAACATTTAACCCTCTTAGAATTGAATGGAAACATCCACTGTGTCTCATTTTTAGTTAGCATTCAGTTAAATCATTTATTTTCAAAATTCAACTATTTTGGAAACACAAGTGCACATTTTTTCACAAAGATTAGTGTTACAGGAATTAAACATTTAACTCTCAAAGAAATGAATGGAAACATTGACTGATACTCCGTTTTTAATTGGTTTCGTTAAATCATGTTTTTTCCAAAAATCTACTATTTTGTCAAAAAAGTGGATATTTTTTTAACAAGGTTAGTGTTCTAGGAATTAAACATTTAACCCTCTTTAAATTGAATGGAAACATCCACTGTGACTCGATTTAAATTAGCATTCGGTTAAATCATTTTTTTTTAAATTCAACTATTTTGGAAAACAAGTGCACATTTGTTTTGACCAAGATTAGTGTTACACGAATTAAACATTTAACTGTCATAGAATTTAATAGAAACATCAACTGTGACTCAGTTTTAATTAGCATTCGTTAAATCATTTTTTTAATTCAACTATTTTGGAAAAACAAGTGGACATTTTTATAACAAGGTTAGTGTTAGAGGAATTAAACATTTAACCCTCTTAGACTTGAATGAAAGCTTCCACAATGACCCAGATTCAATTAGGATTCATTAAATCATTTTTTCAAAATTCAACTATTTTGGCAACACAAGTGCACATTTGTTTTGAACAAGAATAGTATTACAGGAATTAAACATTTAACTCTCATAAAAATGAATGGAAACATCGACTGAGACTCCATTTTTAATTAGGTTTCTTTAAATCATGTTTTTTTCAAAATTCTACTATTTTGTCAAAAAGTGGACATTTTTTAACGAGGTTAATGCTAGAGGAATTAAACATTAACCCTTTTAGAATTGAATGGAAACATTCACTGTGACTCAGTTTTAGTTAGCATTCGGTTAGATCATTTTTTTCAAAATTCAACTATTTTGGAAACAAAAGTGCACATTTTTCGACAAAGATTAGTGTTACAGGAATTAGACATTTAACTCTCATAGAAATGAATGGAAACATCCACTGAGACTTCGTCTTTAATTACATTTTGTTAAATCATATTTTTTTCAAAAATATTCTATTTTGTCAAAAAAGTGGACATTTTTTTTAACATGGTTAGTGTTCGAGGAATTTAACATTTAATGCTCTTAGAATTGAATGAAAACATCCACTTTGACTCAGTTTTAATTAGCATTTGGTTAAATTATTTTTTTAAAATTCAACTATTTTAGAAAAATAAGTGCACTCTAAGCCTGAGCTCAAACTCAATTTTAATGCTCAAACTGTATTGGCCTTGATTGATTTTTCATCTTCCATCTCGAACCCTGAGCCTCAGCCTTTACGTTTACCACCTCTAACTCCAGTGGCTCCTTCTGATCCTGTTGATCCAACTCTTATTCCAGAGACCTCATCTGATCCTACTCCCTCCTCTCCCTCTTCACCCCTTGTTTGATTACTGGCAAAAATGGGGAGAAAGAAAATCATATGTGCTTATGTTATTTGTGCTTTGTATTTGATGCTTTATGACTTATTACTTGACGCTTTATGAATTATGGCTTATGCCTCATGATCAGACTCTATGAATAAAATTATGATTTCAGGAATTTTATTTGTCTCTCTGATCTCATGGCTTCTTTCTGGTTTCATGCCTTGACAATTTAAGCTCTTAATCCCATTCTCATTTTATAAAGTTTTTTTTCATCATCAAAAATGGGGAGAATGTTGATGCCTTATTTTGATGATAACAAAATGATTTCAGGGATTATAAAGCTTAAATTGTTGATAATTAAGTGTTCTTAGTTTAACACTCGAGTTCTGTCAAGTTTATATGAAAGTATTGAGGAATACTCGAGTTTTGTGATTTAATACTTGAGTATCAACGTTTTTCATGAGTTAAAAACCAATACTTTCATGCAACACTTGAGTTTTTGCTGAAAGTGTTGATAACACTCGAGTTCTTGACTTCAATACTCGAGTATTGCAAGTTAAAAATGTTTCTGAAATCCAACACTCTAAGTGAAAACTCAAGTATTGAGATGAAGTATTACAAACACTCGAGTGATGATTTTAAATACTCGAGTATTGGAGTTAAAATATGTTTTGACAGAATACTTTCATGTGAAACACGAGTATTGGTGTTGAAGTATTAACAACACTCGAATATTATGTTGTAATACTCGAGTATCGGGTTTTGTTTTCAAAAGAATACTCAACACTTGAAGCAGAATACTCAAGTTACAAATGGAAGTATTGACAACACTCGAGTATTGAGTTTGAATACTCGAGTATTGAGTCAAAATACTTGAACTTGAAGCATAACACTCTTGTTATGGAGGAAGTGTTGACAACACTCAAGTGCTTATTCTCAACACTCGAGTATCGTGCAAAAGTTTTCAAATGAAAGACAACACTTCAAGCATAATACTCAAGCATTAGATGAAAGTGTTGACAACACTCGAGAATTGACTCATGAATACTCAAGTATCGAGCTCCATTTTCTCAAAAATACAACACTTCCATCTAAATACTCGAGTAATGGCAGAAAAGTGACAACACTCGAGTTTTCTATTTTGAACACTCAAGTATTGTGATATTTCAAATGATTTCACTTCAAGTTTTCTTCTGAACACTCGAGTATCAACTGAAAGTATTCTTAACACTCAAGTATAAGGATTTCAACACTCGAGTATTTACACTAAATTTCAAAATCTTCTGCACTACTCTCAAATAACAATCGAGCAACTTCAAAAGTGTTTGTGAAACTCGAGAATTAACAGAAACACTGGAGTATCATTTCATAAAATTCAAAATTCTTGATTAACACTCGAGTATTTTGAATAATTACGCGAGTATTATTTCCCAACGGCTATTTTCTCTCTCTGACAGCTTTTCACCTGCTCTGCATCTTTCCTTATTCGTGTCTAACAACGTTTGAACTTTACCTGCCTTTATTAAAAATGCAGAAGTCCAGGATCATAGAATGAGAAAAAGCTGTCCTCACAGACAGATTACATAATTCAAGCCTTCGTCTTCCACACTACACAGAAGCATTTATTACAGCATTAATGGTGAATACGAAGAGTTGGTTGATGGGAGTAACGAACACTTAAATAACTCTAACGGGAAATTTATTACTTCTAATCTATAAAAAGACCAAGCATTCATTACGGAGAATACAAGAAGAACAACACTGACAAGTATTCAAAGCTTTCATCTTCATTCTCTGTAAATCTTTGAATATTCTTTTCGAGCCTCATCAGTTGCTCTCTACTCTTTGAGAGAGTTTCCTTTACCATTACCTTTTGTAAATTTGAGAGAAATTCAAGGTTAGGACTTTGAATCCATTGGGCTGTGAAACTACTAGAAAACAGAGAGCGTGAGTCTCTATTTTATTACATATTGTGAGGGAGAGCGTGAATCTCCGTTGTAAAGGCGTTATTGGCCTTATTTGCTGTTAATAGTGGATTTGAAAATCTCGAATGTGCTCTGAGCACTGGACGTAGGTCAAGTGGACCGAACCAGGATAAATCTCTGTGTTCATCATTCCTTTTTCCTCTCGGTGACTTTAATTTTATTCTATGGTTTAAGCTTAATAATTTTTTTAATTGACCAATTCACCCCCTCTTGGTCAAATCCTACGCTAACATTTGAAAGAACTTAACAGTTTTAAGGGAAATGATCCATGGCAGGATTTGGCGAACACAATATAACTAATGGAGCTTCAATAAGTAGACCACTTGCATTCAACAGCCAAAAATTCTCTTTTTGGAAAATAAAATTCTAGAACTTTATTTTAGCCACTAACTTTGATTTGTGGGATTTTTTGAAACAGGAAACATTGTACCTATGAAAAAGGATAAAGACCAGCTGGTTCCTAAAACTAAAGCAAAATTTGATGAAGAAGATAAGAAGAAGATGCAACTACATAGAAAGGCTGTTTTAATGCTTCAAGCAGCATTAAATGAGGATGACTTCTTCAAAGTCTGTACATTGCCTTCCACAAAACATATGTGGGATGCTTTGGAAATAGCATACGAGGGAATTGAAGCGGTTAAAGAAAGCAGAGTTAATATGCTGACCACTGAGTATGACTTACTCAGAATGAGAGAAGAAGAAACAATTGCTGAGTTTTGAATTCGTCACACTCATCTAATAAACAAGTTGGTAGCTCTCAGCAAAACATATGATCAACATTCCCAAGTAAGAAAGATATTAAATGTTTTGTCCAGAAATGGGAAGCTAAAGTCACTGCTATTGAAGAATCCAGAGGAGAATCAATGACCTTAGTGGTAGCACTATTCAGAAGTCTTGCTGAATACGAAAGCAAGCAAAAGTTCAAAAAGGAGTTGTCTAACATAGATGAGAAAAAGAAGAAGGGACTGGCTCTGAAAACTATCAAAGAAAAGGATAAAGAGTCAAAAATTGAAGAACAAGAAGAAGGTGACGTAGATGATGAAGAACTTGCTATGGTGGTCAGAAAATTTAGAAGAATGTATCGTAAGGATCAACGATTTAAAAGGTCATTCAAAGGAGGATCAAGCAAAATAATTTGCTATAAATGCAACAAGCCTGTCCATGTGAAAGCAGATTGTCCTCAGCTTGTAACTCAAAACAAAGAGAAAGAAAAAGACAAAAAGAAACCAAAATTTTTCAAAAAGAAGAAAAAGGCTTATGTCTCAGGAATCTGGGGTGATAGCTCAGATGAAGATGAAAGCGAAGTTGAGGAAGAGGCTAACCTATGTCTTGTTGCTCAGGAAGAAGAAGACTTAGAAGTTGAAGAGGTAATTCTTGAACCCACTTATGATGAATTGCGTGCTAGTATGATGACAAGCATGTTGAACTTCTAAACTTTGCAAAAGAATTGTCATTCCTTAGGAAGAAGGTTAAACAGCTTGAAAAACCAAATGAGAAATCTATTGTTGAAACCATAACCATTAATAAATGTTCAAGCTATGATGTTTTGAAATCTGAAGATGAAAGATTGTCCAAAAACCCTTCAAAAGTTTACTCAAGGAAGTGAAATGTTATAAGTTATTTTGAAAAAGCAAAGAGTTATAAACGATAAAAGTGGCATAGGATATGAGCCACAAAATGATTTCAAACAGGGCAAGAAAAAGAATGGAAACAAGAGCTACTTGAAATACTTTCAGAAATCTATGCATTCATCTGAACCATTTGCATTTTGTAGTTATTGTAATAGAAAAGTACATTAAACTAGGAATTGTTATTTTAGGAAGAATAAAGCTTTGGGGACATATAAATGGGTACCAAAAGGAACTGATATTCCAAAGGCACCAAATACTAACCCAAGAGGATCCAATAGAACTTGGGTACCTGAAACCACTAAATGATTCTCTTTCAGGTATGTCTTAGAGTATCCAAATCAAGCAAGTGGTATATTGACAGTGGATGCTCAAGACACATGACAGGAGATGAAAGCAAATTCCTCAGTTTAAAAGCTAAGGAAGGAGGCAAAGTGAGCTTCAGAGGAAATGAATCTGGAAGATCACTGGAATTGGTGAAATATCAAATACCAATGGAGCTTCTATCAAAGCCGTATATCACGTGGAAGGACTTTGTCACAATCTTCTCAGTGTGAGCCAAAGTACTAACAAACAAAATTTGGTGATTTTTAACTCTGAGGAATGCTTCATCATCAGCAAAAAGGATCTATCTATTGATAAAGAGAATTTGAACATTCAACTTAGAGCTCCTAGGGATGGTAATTGCTATACTATTGACTTAGAAAAGAATTACATCAATTCCTGTTTGATTAGTCAAGCTGATGAAATCCAATTGTGGCATAAATCACGTTAACATGCATCAACTTGACAAATTAATCAGGAATGAATTAGTTTAAGGGCTTCCAAAGCTGAAGTTTAAAAATGAATTGATTTGTGATGCCTGTCAAATGAGCAAACAGACAAAATCTTCTTTCAAATCAAAAATAGAGATTTCATCAAAAAGACCACTTGAACTACTTCATATGGATTTAATGGGTCCTACAAGAGTAAAACGCTTGGGAGAAAATCTTTACACTCTTGTGATTGTTGATGATTACTCTAGATTTACATGGATCATATTCTTAACTTCAAAGAATGAAACTTTTGAATTATTCACTGTATTTGCCAAAAAGGTTCAAAATGAGAAAGGTATGTCTATTATTTCCATTAGAACAGATCATGGAGGAGAATTTGAGAATGGGGACTTTGCTACCTTATGCAAAAATGAAAGAATCAATCATAACTTCTCAACACCAAGGACTCCTCAACAAAATGGAGTGGTGGAGAGGAAGAACAGAGTACTTGCAGACATGGCAAGAGCAATGATGACAGAAAAGCAAGTGTCTCAAGTGTTTTGGGCAGATGCTATAAGCACAGCCTGTTACATATCAAACACCATATGAGCCATTCAAGGGAAGAAAATCAAATTTGTCCCATCTACATGTCTTTGGTAGCAAGTGTTTCATTCATAATAATGGTAAGGACAACCTAGGTAAGTTTGATCCTAAGTCTGATAAAGGTTTATTCCTTCATTATTCAAATAGGAGTAAAGCATTTAGAGTTTTTAATAAAAGAACTTGTATGGTGGAAGAATCAGTGCATGTAGTTTTTGTTGAAACCAATCCTCAACCAAAATCTGATATTGATGAAGAAATTATTATCTCAAAAGGTCTTGGAAATCAAAGCAGAGAAAACTCACTTGATAATTAACCTTCTCAGGACTTTGAAAATTACAGTCAGATGAGTTTTCTAAATCTCCTCAACCAAAAGTCTGGAAATACATCCGCAATCATCCCATTAATCAAGTGATTGGAGAGGTGAGTGAACGTGTACAAACCAGGAAAAGATTTATTCATGAGGCTCAATTTTCAGCCTTTATTTCAAAATAGAGCCTAAGAATGTTGAGGAACCTTTGTCTGATAGTGATTAGATAATTGCAATGGAGGAAGAATTAAATCAATTTGAAAGAAATCAAGTGTGGGATTTAGTTCCCAGACCTAATGATCATCCAGTCATTGGTTCAAAATGGGTATTTAGAAATAAACTTGATGAATCAGGAATCATTGTCAGAAACAAAGCTAGATTGGTTGCAAAAGGATATAATCAAGAACAAGGCATTGATTATGAAGAAACTTATGCTCCAGTGGCAAGATTGGAAGCTATACGTATTCTACTTGCCTTTGCTTGCATTATGGATTTCAAACTTTTTCAAATGGATGTAAAGAGTTCTTTCTTAAATGGTTTTATTAT
>JANTPZ010143931.1:0-17566 GCA_025593235.1 Vachellia pachyceras | reverse complement strand
ACAGCAGAGCCAATGCTCGAGCACTAGGTTTCCAGTACTCGAGCATTGATGTTTTAGAAAGCACTTCAAGTCAACACTTCAAGTATTGGCTGAAAGTATTGCCAATACTCGAGTACTGAATTTCAGTACCCGAGTATTGACCATTTTTCTCAACACTGTCAGGTAACACTTCCAGCATTGGCTGACAGCACAGCTAATACTCGAGTGCTACTTTTACAACACTCGAGTGTTGACACTTTTGACAATGCTGTCAAGTAACACTCCAAGTGAAAGCCTCCAGCAGAGACAACACTCGAGCATAGATTTCCAACACTTGAGTGTTGTGACTTTTAACTCAACACTGGAAGACAACACTGCAAGCATTGTCTGCCAGTGCTACCAACACTCGAGCACCAGCTTTTCATTACTCGAGTGTCGAGCTGAAAATTTTCACTGTTCATCAATACTCTATCTCAACACTTTCAGTATTCGCTTCCAGCATTGCTAGCACTCGAGTATCACTTTCTCATCACTCAAGTATTATGATTCATCAAAATTATTTTTCATCACTTACACAAATTACTTGAGTATTCCTAGAAAGTGTTAATCAACACTCAAGCACTGAAATTCATCACTCGATTATTTGACTCTTTTCAGAACACTTTCACACAACACTCGAGCATTGCATCAAAGCATTGTAATAACTTTTCTTTGAAATATTTTGAGCAAACACTCGAGCATAAAGACTTTACACTCGAGCACTATTTCTCTCTCTCTCTGACAGCTTTGAGTTTGACACACCATACCTACGTATTACACCTACTTTCCTTATTTGTGTAACGACATTTTTGAATTCTAACTGCTCCCATAAATGCAGCAGCTTGAAACATTAAATAAGGAAGAAAGCACAGGCATGGTCTGAGACTCGGAGATCTTAACGTTCTTCTGTAAACTTCAACCTCAACTGACTCAAAGGCATTAAATGCCATTAATGAAGAAGCAATTGGTCGTTAATGAGAGTAACGGCTATTGAATGCAGTCTAACGGACAATTCATCAAGATTCAACTATAAAAGGACCAGCATTCATTACAAAGACAGGAAGAACAATTTCGAGCATTTCAAGTCTGCATTTACTACGCTCTCTCTGTAATTCTTCATTTATACATTCTGAGCTTCATTATTAGCCATCTACTCTTTTGAGAGAGATATTTAAGGCTGAAATACTTTGTAAAATTGTGAGAATCTCAAGGAAAGGGCCTTGAGTAAATTTGGGTGAATGTGATTTAGGAAATAGAGTGTCATACTCTGTTTTAGTAAAAAGAGAAAGGGGGAGTGACTCCCAAATTGTAAAGGCTTGAGGAGCTTGCTAATAGTGGATTTGGAAATCTCGGGGGTGCTCTGAGGAATGGACGTAGGTTAAGGAGATCGAACAAGGATAAATCTCCATGTTCATATTTCCTTCTCTCTTTGTGTCTTTAATTTCTGTTCCTGTGAAGTTTTAAGTTGTGTTAAATTTTTATATTAGACCAATTCACACCCCTCTTGGTCAAATCCTATTCTAACATCAAGTACATTATCAAAAAAGCGGAACATTATTTTGAGCAAGATTAGTGTTACTGGAATTTAACATATAACTCTCTTAGAATTGAATGGAAACAACCACTGCGACTCAATTTCTAAATAGGATTCGTTAAATCCTGGTTTTTCCAAAAAATTAAAGTACTTTGTCAAAAAAAAAAAGGAACATTATTTTGTACAAGTTAGTGTTACTCAAATTAAACATATAACTCTTTTAGAATTGAATGGAAACAACGACTGAGACTCAGTTTTAAATAAGGATTCGTTAAATCATTTTTTTCAAAATTCAACTATTTTGTCAAAAAAGCGGAACAATATTTTGAAAAAGATTAGTGTTACTGGAATTAAACATATAACTCTCTTAGAATTAAATGGAAACATCTAGAACAACCCATTTTTTATTTAGGATTCGTTAAATCCTATTTTTTTTCAAAAAATTCAAGTACTTTGTCAAAAAAACGGAACATTATTTTGTACAAGATTAGTGTTACTATAATTAAACATATAACTCTCTTAGAATTGAATGAAAACATTCACTGAGACTCAGTTTTAAATTAGGATTCATTAAATCATTTTTTTTAAAATTCAACTATTTTGTGAAAAAAGCATAATATTATTTTGAACAAGATTAGTGTTACTGAAATTAAACATATCACACTATTAGAATTGAATGGAAACATCCATTACAACTAAGTTTTTATTTAGGATTTGTTAAATCCTTTTTTTTCAAAAAATTCAAGTACTTTGTAAAAAAACGGAACATTATGTTGTACAAGATTTGTGTCACTGGAATTAAACATATAACTCTCTTAGAATTGAATGGAAACATGCACTGGGACTAAGTTTTTATTTAGGATTCGTTAAATCATGCTTTTTCAAAATTCGAGTACTTTGTCAAAAAAGCGGATCATTATATTGAACAAGATTAGTGTTACTGGAATTTATCATAAAACTCTCTTAAAATTGAATGGAAACATCCAGTGCGACTCATATTTTAATTAGGATTCATTAAATCCTTTTTTTCAAAAAATTCAAGTGCTTTGTCAAAAAACCGGAACATTATTTTGTACAAGATTAGTGTTACTGGAATTAAATATATAACTCTCTTAGAATTGAATGCAAACATCCACTGCAGCTAAGTTTTTAATTAGGATTCGTTAAAACATGTTTTTTTTCAAAATTCAAGTACTTTGTCAAAAAAACGGAACATTATGTTGTCCAAGATTAGTGTTACTGGAATTAAACCTATAACTCACTTAGAATTGAATGGAAACATCTATTGCGACTCAGTTTTTATTTAGGATTCGTTAAATCCTGTTTTTTTCAAAAAAATTCAAGCACTTTGTCAAAAAAACAGAACATTATTTTGAACAAGATTAGTGTTACTGGATTAAACATATAACTCTCTTAGAATTGAATGGAAACATCCAATGCGACTCAGTCTTTAACTAGGATACGTTAAATCATTTTTTTTTCAAAATTCAACTGCTTTGTCAAATAAGCGGAACATTATTTTGAACAAGATTAGTGTTACTGGAATTTAACATATAAGTCTCTTAGAATTGAATAGAAACAAAACATGCAATGCGACTTAGTTTTTATTTAGGATTCGTAAAATCTTTTTTTTTTCAAAATATTCAAGTACTTTGTCAAAAAAAGGAACATTATTTTGTCCAAGATTAGCGTTACTGGAATTAAACCTATAACTCTCTTAGAATTGAATAGAAACATCTATTGTGACTCAGTTTTTATTTAGGATTCGTTATATCTTGTTTTATTCAAAAAATTCAAGTACTTAGTAAAAAATTCAAAAAATATCCAATGCGACTCAGTTATTATTTAGGATTCATTAAATCTTTTTTTTTCAAAAAATTCAAGGACTTTGTCAAAAATACGGAAATTATTTTGTACATGATTAGAATTACTGGAATTAAACATATAACTCTCTTAGAATTTAATGAAACATCCAATGCGACTCAGTCTTTAACTAGGATGCGTTAAATCCTTTTTTTTTCAAAATTCAAGTGCTTTGTAAAAAAACGGAACATTAATTTGAACAAGATTAGTGTTACTGTAATTTAACATATAAATATCTTAGAATTGAATGGAAACAAAACATCCAGTGCGACTCAGCTTATATTCAGGATTCGGAAAATCTTGTTTTTTTTCAAAAAATTCAAGTACTTTGTCAAATAAACGGAACATTATTTTGTACAAGATTAGTGTTACAAGAATTTATCATATAACTCTTTTAGAATTGAATGGAAACATCCAGTGCGACTCAATTTTTATTTAGGATTCATTAAATCTTGTTTTTCTCAAAAAAAAATTCAAGTACTTTGTCAAAGAAACGGAACATTATTTTGTACAAGATTAGTATTACTGGAATTAAACATATATCTCTCTTATAATTGAATGGAAACATCTAATGCGTCTCAGTATTTAACTAGGATGCGTTAAATCATGTATTTTTCAAAATTCAAGTACTTTGTCAAGAAAGTGGAACATTATTTTGAACAAGATTAGGGTTACTGGAATTCATCATATAACTCTCTTAGATTTGAATGAAAACATCCAGTGTGACTCAGTTTTTATTCAGGATTCGTTAAATCCTATTTTTTTTAAAAAAATTCAAGTACATTGTCAAAAAAGCGGAACATTATTTTGTACAAGATTAGTGTTACTAGAATTAAACATGTAACTCTCTTAGAATTGAATTGAAACATCCACTGGGACTAAGTTTTTATTTAGGATTCGTTAATCATGTTTTTTTCGAAATTCAAGTACTTTGTCAAAAAAAGCGGAACATTATTTTGAACAAGATTTTTGTTACAAGATTTGTTTTTAAAGGGGGTTAAGTAAGAGGTGTCAAAAATTATTTTGAAGCTAAGAGGGTTAAGTAAACATCTACTGCGACTCGTTTTTAACTAGGATGCATTAAATGATTTTTTTTCCAAAATTCAGGTACTTTGTCAAAACAAGATTAGTATTACTGAAATTAAACATATTATCATGTGTTTTTTTAAAAAATTAAAGTACTTTGTCAAAAAAATGGAACATTATTTTGTACAAGATTAGTGTTGCTGAAATTAAACACATAATTCACTTAGAATTGAATGGAAACATCCATTGCGACTCACTTTTTATTTAGGATTCGTTAAATCAAGTTTTTTTAAAAATTCAAGTACATTGTCAAAAAAGCGGAACATTATTTTGAACAAGATTAGTGTTGCGGGAATTAAACATATAAGTCTCTTGGAATTGAATTGAAACATACACTGCGGCTCAGTTTTTAACTAGGATGCATTAAATCATCTTTTTTTTAAAATTCATGAACTTTGTCAAAAACAGAACATTATTTTGAACAAGATCAGTGTTACTTGAATTAAAAATATAACTCTCTTAGAATTGAATGGAAACATCCATTGCAACTCAGTTTTTATTTAGGATTCGTTAAATCCTTTTTTTAAAAAAAATTCATGTACTTTGTCAAAAAAGCGGTACTTTATTTTGAACAAGATTAGTGTTACTGGAATTTAACATATAACTCTTTTAGAACTGAATGGAAACATCCAGTTCGCTCAGTTTTTAATTAGGATTCGTTAAATCCTTTTTTTAAAAAAAAATTAAAGCAATTTGTCAAAAAAATGGAACATTAATTTGTATAAGATTAGTGTAAATGGAATTAAACATATAACTCTCTTAGAATTGAATGTAAACATCCACTGTGACTCAGTTTTAAATTAGGATTCCTTAAATTATTTTTTTCAAAATTCAACTATTTTGTGAAAAAAGAGGAACATTATTTTGAAAAAGATTAGTGTTACTGGAATTAATCATATAACTCTCTCCGAATTGAATGTAAACATCTACTGTGACTCAGTTTTTAACTAGGATGTGTTAAATGATTTTTTTTCCAAAATTCAAGTACTTTGTTAAAAAGAGGAACATTATTTTGAACAATATTAGTGTTGCTGGAATTAAACATATAACTCTCTTAGAATTGAATGGAAACATCTACTGCAACTAAGTTTTTAATTAGGATTCGTTAAATCAAGTTTTTTTTAAAAAATTCAAGTACATTGTCAAAAAAGCAGAATATTATTTTGTACAAGATTAGCGTTACTAAAATTAAACATATAACTCTCTTAGAATTGAATTGAAACATCCATTGCAACTCAGTTTTTATTTAGGATTCGTTAAATCCTTTTTTTTTCAAAAAATACATGTACTTTGTCAAAAAAGCGGAACTTTATTTTGAACAAGATTAGTGTTACTTGAATTTAATATATAACTCTCTTAGAACTGAATGGAAACATCTAGTGCGACTCATTTTTTAATTAGGATTCGTTAAATTCTTTTTTTCAAAAAATTAAAGCACTTTGTCAAAATATCGGAACATTATTTTGTACAAGATTAGTGTTACTGGAATTTAACATATAACTCTCTTAGAATTGAATGTAAACAACCATTGAGACTCAGTTTTAAATTAGGATTCGTTAAATTATTTTTTTCAAAAATAATCTATTTTGTGAAAAAAGCGGAACATTATTTTGAAAAAGATTAGTGTTACTAGAATTAAACATATAACTCACTCCGAGTTGAATGTAAATATATATTGCGACTCAGTTTTTAACTAGGATGAGTTAAATGATTTTTTTTCCAAAATTCAAGTACTTTGTCAAAAAGCGGAACATTATTATGAACAAGATTAGTGTGTCTGGAATTAAACATATTACACTCTTAGAATTGAATGGAAAAATCCAATGTGACTCAGTTTTAAATTCGGATTTGTTAATTTATTTTTTTTAAAATTTAACTATTTTTTGAAAGAAGCGGAACATTATTTTGAAAAAGGTTAGTGTTACTAGAATTAAACATATAACTCTCTCAGAATTGAATGTAAACATCTACTGCGACCCAGTTTTTAACAAGGATGCGTTAAATGATTTTTTTTCCAAAATTCAAGGACTTTGTCAAAAAGCGGAACATTATTTTGAACAAGATTAGTGTTACTGCAATTAAATATATAACTCTCTTAGAATTGAATGGAAACATCCATTGCGACTCGGTTTTTATTTAGGATTCGTTAAATCATGTGTTTTTCCAAAAAATTAAAGTACTTTGTCAAAAAAAAGAAACATTATTTTGTACAAGATTAGTGTTACTAGAATTAAACATATAACTCACTTAGAATTGAATGGAAACATCCATTGTGACTCACTTTTTATTTAGGATTCGTTAAATCAAGTTTTTTTAAAAATTCAAGTACATTGTCAAAAAAGCGGAACATTATTTTGAACAAGATTAGAGTTTCTGGAATTATACATATAACTCTCTTGGAATTGAATGGAAACATACACTGCAGCTCAGTTTTTAAGTAGGATGCGTTAAATCATGTTTTTTTAAAAATTCAAGCACTTTGTCAAAAACGGAACATTATTTTGAACAAGATTAGTGTTATTGGAATTAAACATATAACTCTCTTAGAATTGAATGGAAACATCCATTGCGACTCAGTTTTTATTTAGGATTCGTTAAATCATGTTTTTTCAAAAAATTCAGGTACTTTGTCTAAAAAACGGAACATTATTTTGTCCAAGATTAGTGTTACTGGAAGTAAACCTATAACACTCTTAGAATTGAATGTAAACGTCTACTGTAACTCAGTTTTAAATTAGGGTTCATTAAATCATTTTTTTAAAATTCAACTATTTTGTGAAAAAAGCGGAACATTATTTTGAAAAAGATTAGTGTGACTAGAATTAAACATATAAGTCTTTCAAAAAAAATGAAAAATTATTTTGTACAAGATTAGTGTTACAGGAATTAAACATATAACTCTCTTACAATTGAATGGAAACATCAACTGCGACTAAGTTTTTAATTAGGATTCGTTAAATCTTGTTTTTTTTTCAAAACTCAAGTACTTTGTCAAAAAAGCGGAAATTTATTTTGAACAAGATTAGTGTTACTGAAATTTAACATATAATTCTCTTAGAACTGAATGGAAACATCCAGTGCAACTCAGTTTTTAATTAGAATTCGTTAGATCCTGTGTTTTTTCAAAAATTTAAAGTACTTTATCAAAAAAAGGAACATTATTTTGCACAATATTAGTGTTACTGGAATTAAACATATAACTCTCTTAGAATTGAATGGAAACATCCATTGAGACTCAGTTTTAAATTAGGGTTCGTTAAATCATTTTTTTAGAAATTCAACTATTTTGTGAAAAAGCGGAACATTATTTTGAAAAAGATTAGTGTTACTGAAATTAAACATATAACTCTCTTAGAATTGAATGGAAATATCAACTGCAACTTAATTTTTGACTAGGATGCGTTAAATCATTTTTTTTCTAAATTCAAATACTTTGTCAAAAAGCAGAACATTATTTTAAACATGATTAGTGTTACTGGAATTTAACATATAACTCTCTTAGAATTGAATGGAAACATCCACTGCTACTCAGTTTTTAACTAGGTTGCGTTAAATAATTTTTTTTTTTAAAATTCAAGTACTTTGTCAGAAAGCATAACATTATTTTGAACAAGATTAGTGTTACTGGAATTAAACATATAACTCTCTTAGAATTGAATGGAAACATCCACCGTGACTCTATTTTTATTTAGGATTCGTTAAATCCTTTTTTTAAAAAAATCAATTACTTAGTCAAAAATGCGGAACTTTATTTTGAACAAGATTAGTGTTACCGGAATTTAACATATAAATCTCTTAGAACTGAATGGAAACATCTAGTGCGACTCAGTTTTTAATTAGGATTCGTTAAATCCTTTTTTTTTCAAAAATTAAAGCACTTTGTCAAAAAAACAGAACCTTATTTTGTATAAGAGTAGTGTTACCGAAATTAAAATATAACTCTCGAATGTAAACAGCCACTGAGACTCAGTTTTAAATAAGGATTCGTTAAATCTTTTTTTCAAAATTCAACTATTTTGTGAAAATAGTGGAACATTATTTTGAAATATTCTTGCAAGGTGATTGGTAAACAAGTTTGAAATATTCTTTTCAACAAAAAGTGTTTCAAATAATGAGCAGGAAAGGAAAATACATCATCAAAACTAATATGAGCTTTGGAATTTGAAAAACACAAGTGAATGTGAAGCTCCCCCTTAATGAATGCATGGGTTTAAAACAGTCGTGAGAAATAGAGTTGTAACTTTTCCCAAATCTGCAAAATCTTTCATGACAGTTGAAATAATTAATGGAATAGTTGAGCAAAAGTCAAAAGTGATTGATGATTTGGCAAATAACAAACTGGAGGAATTTTGTTTTAGGGAACAAAAATAATTTTGATGAAGGTTTTGAAGACTCAGAATATCATTTTGGAGAAAATGGATGTGCAACACAATTGGAATATATAAATGGTCTCAGGCCATTTAAAAATAATTTTTGCCAATATCGCTATGGTTAAAGAAGTGTCACTTGAGTGCAGGGAAAGAAAATTGAAGAACATGGGCACTTCAGAAACAAATTGACCAACACTCGAGCAGTAGCTTTCAGTACTCAAGTACTGCACTCTAATGCTCAAGAGTTGTTTCCCAGTACTCGAGCATCATGTTCTTTGATGCTAGAAAAGCTTACCCTGCTCGAGCATTGAGATTGAATGCTCGAGTATTACCTGTGCTTCCTCACATTACTTGAGAGTTAGCATCTAGCATTGTATCAATTAATTCAATTTTCTCTAATGCTCAAGTATAACTTCATTTGTGCTCGAGTACTGCTTCAAAAACTTCAAAACCTTGATCCTGTGCTTGAGCATTTTAATTGGTAACACTAAAAATACACACTTAAGCACCTGTAAAACATTAAACTGGGGTATTCTTTGGTACCCACCTTTTCTTGGGTCCATACAAAGTTAGGCATTAATCAAATCATATGATATTTGAACAAAGATTTGATTGAACCAAGGATCAATAAGCATTTACCCCACTCAGATAATTAAATTCAAATCATTGATTCATAATGGGTAATGATTTGATGATATCAATAATGATGTTTTGCAAAATTCAATGGCAATTTGTGAAAGAGTTTTAACTAGAAAATATGCCATTGATTTTTTTTAATGCAATGCTTAGAGGAAATATAATCAAAATGATATATTTGCAGCTTGAAAGAACTTATGCTCTGAATGATGAAAGCAATTTTAAGGAGCATAAGGACCATTTTAAAATCAAGTTTGCTCAACCCAATTGAGCTTATGCACATAAATCTGATATGAGAAAGAATGGACATGATCAATTATAAATCAATTTATTTTCTAAGAGTGATCATGTCATGTTTTTCAAAATCTCAGATGGTTTTTCAAATCATAATGGATAGACAAAGTCATGAATTTGAAACTCATTTTCTAAAATGTGAATTTTTGTTGAAAAATGATGGAAGTCATCAATCAAAAATTGCACCAGTAATGCTTTGCTTTAAAACTCATGAAGATATCATGTTAAACATTGATATTCATATGATACAGAATTTTCCCAAGAGCAAAAGCCATATGATTAATAAAATGGCCAAAAGGACCTAATCAAAGTAAGCATAATGACTTTGCTATTAACTTTGGCATTAGGAACATTCAAGTTATGGACATGAGTGAAATACTCATATTGCTCAGAAAATATGAACAATTGTCAATGTATATGAGCAATGAATAGAGTACAAGTATATATTTAAGGCCTACTCATTAACCAAATGACTTGAGTTCACATAAATCATATAAGGCTCAAATGCATTGAGCTCTTTTCTTATACGGCACATTGAGAATCATTGAGAAAATTCAAGGGATTGAAGCATATGTTGACTTCCAATTTTGAAAACTAATATTTGATACAAAACATTGTTTGAAACATGTGTATGCAGTGTCAAAACATGAATTTGAATTGTGCATTTGAAAATTCAAACAAGTAAAAAGATTATGCACAATTTTCACTTTTGAACCAGCTAATAATCTGAAAAATAGTTTCAAAACATAAGCAATGGATTGCTATTTGAATACAACAAGATTCATTTATTCATTACCCAAATGAATTGATAATTTGAAATACAAACTTGGGTAGAAATTATGTGTTACCATCCTTGTCGTGTCTTGCTTGATTTTGGTTGATCAATGTTGATTTTTCTTCTTTGTATATCCAGCATCAAAAGTCAAGCGTTATGATTCAGCTTCAACAAGGTACAAGCTTATTTTCATGTAGTCATAGCCTTGAGAAGCCTTTTGTCATCAAGCACAATCATATCAATCTTTTTCTTCCTCTAGCATCTAACTTTTCATGAGTCCACGCTATATTAGCAATAATGACTCTAAAGCTCTCATATGATTAATCCATACAACTTTTGAGCAAAGAGATCATTTAAATTAGCAAGGACTAAGACTAAATTGACTTGAAAAGATAACTTATGCTTTCTAAAATATGAATCATAAATTCTTTTGATAGCATAAGGTTCTTTTGAAAAACACTTTCATTCAAGCCAACTTTAAACATGAATAAAGAAATCGCAATATGAAATTTATTTCAAATTGGGGATTAAAAACATAATGCATTACGAAATTGAGATTTTGAAAGTATGAAATCTCATTTTGAAGTATGAAAAATACATTATGCTCGTGCTAAAAATGGAAGTTAACAGGTTTCAAATATCAGAATGCTTCAGCTTGGAATACAATCACAATAACATGTTGAAGGTTTTTCCAAAAAGAACAAGTTATAATGACTTTGCCTTTGACCCATAAATTATCTTGACTCGTTGAATTTGATTTTGAAAGAATTCAGGAAACAAAATGAGTGCAAGAAATTATGAATGATAAAGCACAGATTTATGAGTGCAAATAACTAACGTGAAAGCACTTACAGGGTATTTCACAAAGTTATCAATGCATTAACATACCTTGCTTTATTGCATTATGTTCATTCTAATCATTGGAATAACTCTCAGGTAAGGATATTAGACATGAAGCTTTTCACGCAAAGTATTCTTTTCAAAGAGATGTACTTGGAAATAATTATCACTGTGAAAGACTCCTTTGAAGCATTTTTGGTTTTACAAAAATATTAACTTCCAAAATATTTGAAACCATTTGAATGCAATCAAAATATGAATACTTATCAAAACATGCGTATGCCCTTTTATAATGAATATGAATTAAAATCTTTTGATTATGCATTTCAAAAACTTAGTACATGAAAAGATATGCTTATGCACAATTTATCTTTCTTCAGCAATCCAAAATATGTTGGAAACCAAAAGAGTGATTGCTAATGAATAAATGCAATGATCATGTATTTGTCACCGAAAATTTTTTTGAATAAGGACATCATAAGATAAGGATTAGATATCACATTTTTCTTCTTGTCCTCACGCTGACTAGCTTGGTCAAGTTAGATGCAAAAATCCATTCTTCACTTGTCCAGCTTCCTTTTAGGTACTCGGAGCATTGGCTTTTCTCACCCACTTAAACTTTGTCAAATTTTTCTTTGCGTGACTGCAACTCTCTCATCTCTGTTAAATCTAAGAATCTTCTTCTTTCTATATGAGAGATCCTCCTATTCTTGTTTACTTCAAGATAGTTGAATGGTACTTCCATGATAGTACATTCTTGAAGCTAAACATGCAAACCTTTACTTCCTTAGTTGCATCTTATGATCATCCAAGCATTCTCTTTTTTATGTAGGTTCTGTGAGTTTCCTTTTTCATACATGAGAAGCTCTTTCATTCTTTATCTTCTTGGTACCTTTATGTCCGTATCATATAGAATCAGTCTGTACAAATGAGCACTGGATGGACATTTTGGTACCCACATATAACTGGGTCCTTGAACATTAGTTTTAGATCTTACTTGTCCTTTTGGTATTGAAAAATTTACTTCTCATATTAGAATTTCTTCCAACATAGCATGTATGAGAAGTATGGCAATATTTTTAACAATAGTTACAAATGAAAGAATGAAACTTATAATGAACAGATTTGTAAGTACTGAGTTTGTCAAGAACATGCGCACATGAACATTCTTTCTTCTCAAAAGTTTTTCTAGCAGGACTTAAAACATTTTCGATTTTTGAAATTGAATCAATAATAGCTTGAAAAACAATTCTATGCAAGCTTATAAAATCTTTTTTTTTATACGCATCAGAAGAATGAAAATTGTTTACCAAAAGTGAATTTGGAGCTCCAGAGCATGATTCATCATATTTGTCAAGGCATAGCTCTTCCTGGGAATCCTCTTTCTCATATACTTTTTTTGTGTTATGGAAATATTTTGTAAATTCTTCATCATTCTCAACTTCCAATTGTTCATCATCTAAGGATATGCAACTCTGATGAACTGTAAACAATTTCCACTTGAACACAATTGTTAGAGGTATAGAAAGAATCAAGAGTATCCCATATATCTTTGGCATCGGAGTAAAACCTGTTTTCTCAAAGTTACTTTCGGTCACAAATATTATATAGAAATCTCATTGCTCTAATGGTTAAACAAAACAAATATGTTTTTGCAAGAATCATGTTTGTATAGTGAATGCAATCTTAAATGATCAATAAGGAAAATTCTTCAAAAATAATTTTTCATAGCATAGTTCAAAATGTGTTTTACTTTCAATAACGGATGAAAAATTAGTTCAAACACAATTTTATGCAAACTTTTGAAGGGAAAACATTTTCAAAGGAGGAACGAAAAGACTTAGAACTTTTTACTGTAGGTGCGTCTTGAGCTTTTAAGAGCATATCATCTTTAACAGCAAGGACCTCTTCTTTGGGATCCACTCTCTTCTGGTTCTTTTGTGCTGATTGACTCATGGAAGCATTTTTGTGATTAATCCTTCTGCGTTTACAGCTTCCAGTTTGATTCATCAATTATAGCTTATGAACTGTCAACACTTACACCTTCAAGACATTTGTCAAAAATATGAATACATTCAAGGGGATACCAAATGTCTTTAATACAGAACCAAAATTTTAAATTCAATAAAGATTATGAAACTGAAGTTTTATTACTCAAGATATCAAGGAGATCAATTTCTTTTCATCTCCTGTCCAATCCTTTCTCAGCTTTGGTGGAAAAGCATTTTCGAAATAATTCAACATAAAACAAATTTTAGCTTTTAGAAACTGAAAAGTCAACATCTTTTAAAAACATAGAATAGTTTATCAAAATCACTTGAAAAACCATACAATCCAATTTCAGCCATGGATCACTATTGAGACGGTTAAGTCCTTTAAACAAGAGACCTGCTCTGATACCAAATGTTAGACTGGCTGTCACCCAAGAGGGGGTGAATTGGGTGTTATAAAATTTTCGTTAATTCAAAGAGTAAACAAAAAACAAGTTATTGAAAGGAGCAGAGCAGAGAAGATGAACATGGTGATTTATCCTGGTTCGGTCATCCTGACCTACATCCAGTCCTCAGAGCTCCTCTGAGATTTTCTAATCCACTAACAACAATAACATCAGGCTTCTCAAGCCTTTACAAAGGGCACACTCCCCCTCACGATTTGCACTATAATAGAGACCAACATACTCTACTTTCTCAACTCAAACTCAGCCCAACAATCTTAAGATCCCAATCTTGAGTTTCTCACAGAAATACAATGAGTTTGGATGAACTGATATACTCTCTCAAAGAGTGGATAGATAAACATTGAAGCTCTTAGAGAAGTATAATATCAGAGTCCTAATGTGGTGAAATTTCCACGAACCCACACTCTCTGTTTTGAGCTTAGTGACTCCATATACTTCTTCTCTCCTCTTTCTCTATTCGTTGCTTCCTTATATTTATAGATGTTGGCAAATTATATCTGTTGGAGAGGAGCGTTGCATTTTCTGTTCAGCTTTGCTCTTGTGCTCTGTTTTTAAAACTTGGTCTGCTCTGACAGATTTGTTTGTTGAAAGAGAAAGAATAGTCGTTGGAGTCCTGATAAGAAGCAAGTTTTGTTGAAGAAGATTAATCCGTTAGAGATTGTTTTGCTTCTGTCACTCTTGTGCTTCAATGCCCAGTGATAGGCATTAATGGGTCTGGCATGCTATATGTCCGTTGTCTGTGCATTTATCCGTTGAGAGCCCATGCTGGAGAAGTATTTAGAGATGCCTATTCCCTGTTAATAAGTCTAAGCATAAAGCATTTATGAGAGCAGTTGATATTCAAAAAGCCATTATACAAATAAGGAAAGTGTGTGTATAGCGTAGGTGAAGTGTGTCAGACACAAAGCTGTCAGAAAGAGAGAGAGAGATAGTGCTCGAGCATAAGGTTTTTATGCTCGATTGTTGCTCAAAAATTTCAAAGAAAAGTTCAATGCTTTGATGTAATGCTCGAGTGTTATGTGAAAGTGTTTTGAAAATAATCAAATACTCGAGTGATAAATCTCAGTGCTTGAGTGTTAATAATACTTTCTAAGAATACTCGAGTATTCTGTGCAAGTGATGAAAAATAATTTTGACAAATCATAATACTCGAGTGATGAAATAATGATATTCTAGTGCTGGTAATGCTGGAAGCGAATGCTGGAAGTATTAAGATAGAGTATTGATGAACAGTGAAACTTTTCAGCCCGATACTCAAGTGATAAATCTGGTACTCGAGTGTTAGTAGTGTTGCAGTCAATACTTGCAGTGTTGGCTTCCAGTGTTGAGTGAAAGGTCACAACACTCAAGTGCTGGAAATCTGTGCTCGAGTGTTGGCTGTGCTGGAATCTTTCACTTGAAGTATCACTTGACAGCACTGATAAAGGTCTCAACACTCGAGTGTTGGCTGTGCTTGATGCATATACTGGAGCATTGAGTGAAAGCACTGAGTGGAAAACTGAATTTTGAGCTCAGTGCTCGAGCGTTGGCATGATTTGTGGAGAAAACCTGATTCTGAAACCCAATGCTCGAGCACAGCTTGTAGCTCAACTTGCAATGACCATAACTCTCTCATTTCAACTCCAAACATTGCATATAATATATCAATGAAAATCCCTACAAGTCTACTTTCATATGAAACAAGAATCAGTCCTAAATAATGTATATAAAGAAAGCTATGATAGATAAAATAAGCACAGGTCAGAGATAAAGCGTTCAGTTTTGACCACCAAGTTTAGAAATTTGTATCTCCTTAATTTGAAATCATTTGATACTTTTCTTGGTGTCTATGAAATGCTTTTTGAGTTTAGTTTCATATAAAATTGGTTTCACATCAAACGGAATTGTATTGTAGGAGATATGGTTAAAATACCAGACATATGTCAACCTGACAGAAAACAGAGGAGGCCAATACTCAAGTGTTGACTATCCAGTACTCGAGTGTTGACTCCCAGAAGGCCAATACTCGAGTTTTATGACCCCAATACTCGAGTGTTGACCCCCAGAAGGCTAATACTCGAGTGTTGTGACCCAATACTCTAGTGTTGACCCCCAGAAGGCTAATACTCGAGTTTTGTGACCCCAGTACTCGAGTGTTAACTTCCAGAATCAGTTTTGAACATCTGAATAAAGCTGAGATGAATGGTTAATCAATAAAACATCTATTTAAAACATTTTAATATTCAAAAAGGGTTATTTAACCAAACCATCCGCCAATTAACAGGATGCATAAATATTTATTAAGCAATATGCATTGTAAAATCGTTATGCATGGTAAATATGTATTGTGAAAACTTTTTGCATTGTAAAAACATTTTGCTTCTTATTTGACATCATAAAAACTAATATCTAACAGGGTTGGGTTATTTTCCTTCTAAGGTAAAAATTCAGGTTCTACGCGATATTTACTGCGGTGAACTTCAAGTTTCATCATGGCGAACCTCACTCGAGAGTTCTTGCATGACTTCTTGAACTTTGGCCGCGGCGAATGTTGAATTGTGTCGTGGTAAACTTTTCTAACACTGCTTCCCTTGGCCTGTTGTAAAGAGTTCCTGAAATGAAATAGCAAATATGGGCAATATCATTTGCTTGTGATGCAATTTAGGCACAATAAATCGTTATTCATTGCATAGGTGCCCAAAATCACATTAATCCAAATCAATAACTCCTAATCCACATTTAAGCACTAAAAAGGTCATGTATGGGCTAAAATTGACTCTAAGACTCTGAAAATTCAAGTAGAAAACTAATACAAATAAAGCTCAATCAAATTCCTCCACACTTAAACCTTTGTACTTCTGGACAAAGCTTCTTCAAAAAAACTTAAAAACAATAAATGCATTTAGGAAATGTACTCATCGGTCCAGGACTACAGAACTTGGTAAAAACATTCATCAAGGGACTAACAATGATAATGGCAAATGCAATTATAAATTAATCATTTAGAAACTTTCAATTCAAGAGATCAAATAAAGAAGACTTTCTCTCCAAAGGTAAAAGTGTCTCTCTCAGCTCACCAAGCAAGGACAATTTTCCCTTATGGTCTGCTCATTCGAATCTCTACCATAGAGTTGTAATTATTCTATCTCTTTACCACAAAGGTTAAGAGGGCATAAAGGTTAAGATGGATGATGGGGTTCTAACATTAATGGAAAGAAATAATGAAGTGAAATGAAATTCTTAAATACACAGCACCGAAAAAATAGAATAAATACTTTTACAAGACTCAAGAGACATTTATTTATATATATAATATATATTTTTCTCTTTTCTTGTTTTCTTTTTTCTTTTTTTGTTTTTCTTCTTCTTCTTTTTTTATATACTAACAACTACTCACATACATAGCTCTTTCACATATACTTGCACATTTAAGGTTAGATTTTTCAAATGCTAGTTTTCAAGAGTGCATGCTCAAAGGGGTAGCAAAGGATGAAATATTGAAGGGTTTGTGTTTGGGCTAAATGAAAGGGTTTGTGTTCGTGCAAATCTGGAAAGTGCAGGGAGGAGTGAGTTTTTGATGATTTTAATGCTTCCATTGGCTTTAAAATGAGAAATTGTGTAGGGGTAAAGTGAGCCAAGGAATTAGGAAGCATTAAAAATCAATATGACAAGTTAAAACTCACTAGGAAGCAAGAAAGTTCAAGAGTTGGTTC
>JANTPZ010143929.1:0-33673 GCA_025593235.1 Vachellia pachyceras | reverse complement strand
AAACAAAATCCATTGGAGTGGTGGCGTACCGGTTCGAGGAGAGAAATTTCCTCACAGAACTTGTTCTCCATTTGATGTCAATAGTTTACAATGATTAATTCTTATTATATTTAATATTAAGATAATATTTTTACGTAGTGTTAGATCTTATTAATTGAAACTTAATCTAATTATGGAGACATTCACGTCGACGATAGGGAATGGGAGATATGATGGTATGTAGAACCTGAATGCAATGAGGGGAGCAATAGAGAGGAGGTTTGTTGAAAGGATTGATGAAAAGAAGAGAGAGGAAAGTCACATTCTGGAAGGGATTCAATCCAAATAGGATGTGGTGTCTGTGGAAACTTGTAAACACCTTAAATATATATTTAACAATATTTTTTTATAAAATGAGATAATTTCATTCACACATTTTTTTCCGGTGCACAAGAATCTCCTTCCATTCTGTTTTGTACAAAAAAAAAGAGATGATCGACCGATCAAATCATAGACGACAAACCCTTTCCAGGCCTAGCAACAAAAAGAACAAAAGGCAATGATATTTGTTTAGGTTCGAAGTTCTTCTCAGAATAACTTTTATGGATTTTGATGTAAAATTTATGTTTTAGTTTACAAATTGCATAGCCAAACTTAGATTTTAAAAATAAAAGAAAAAGTATGAAATATAAAATTTATTAAGAGAAATGATGTGATTTGACAATAAAATAATTGTTTCAAAACTTATGTTTCAATTTGAGGGTTTTTTATCCAAAACAGAATTTTAGAAAATGTGAGTACTTAAATAAAACATAAATTGTGAGGTAAAACTTAAATTTTGAAACCAAACCTAAACTATGGGAGGTGAAAATGGCTCTGCTTGACAATGTTTAACTCTCACCCAGAAGCACGTTTAACAATATTTTTCTACAAATAAGATAATCTCACTTACATATTTAACTCGATTGGGTAAAAATACCAGAAATAAAGGCAATATTTAGCCATTCCTGTAGTTTAATGTGACCCGTTTCACTATTGTCGGAGCACGCATGTACGTACGATGCACGGCATCCAAAGGTATCACGAATGGTAGGTGGCACTTTACTTTGCGCTCTTTTAACCTTTGAATGCATCCTCTTGGGTCCGTTTGGGAAAGCGGTGGAATAAGTAACTTATTTGTAGAAGGACTTATGAAGAAGTGCGATTGGAAATAAGTCAGATTGTAAAAGTTATTTGTATTTGAGAAAGCGGTGGAAAAAGTGACTTATTTGTAAAAGTGGATGTGTTTGGGAATACGGTGAGATAAGTAACTTTTTTCCTGAAACATAAATTAAAAATATGAATTATAAAAATTAAATTAAATTTATGCAAACAGTGCCCTTTAAACACGATACGCTCTCACTTGTCCTCTCAACATTTATTTCTTATTTCCTCCTTCTCTGTCTCTTCATTATTTCTGCCTTTGCGTCTCTTCTTGCTTTCTCTGCAACTCCCAAGCTTTCTTTTTTGCCCAGCCATGGCGCTTACACGTGCCATGCTCCTGATCGCCATGTCCTTGGCTCTCGTCTCATTGTCCGCAGCCCAAGGTCCCTTCCCTGCACCCACAGGATCTGCCAAGCCACCCACGACAGCTCCAACGCCTTCTCCGAGCATGTCAGCCCCTCCCCCTCCCACTGCCCCGTTTCAACCTCCGTCTCTGACCATTGGGAGAATCAATCTCCTCTCCCTTCTTTTCCCTTCCCCCAATTTGGTCCGTCTACAGAGAACACAGTGCAGAAAGGAAGAGGAGAACCTGCAGAGTAAAGAGGAAAAGAGGAGGAAGCATGAGAGTCTGAGAGGGAAGAAGGCAACGGTAATTTCTCCTCCCTGCCACCAGCTTATCTCCATAAGTTGCTCATTCCAGCTTATCTCCATAAGTCACTTGTGGAGAAAAGCTTCTTATCGCATAAAGTGATGCCAAACAGGAACAAAAAATGAACAGTGTCGCAAACGCTCTTCTGGTACTGTGCATTGCGCTTATCAGCCTCCTAACGCCTTGCCAAACATACCCAATATTTAACTATGCTGAAGTCGGCACGATTTATATATCCATATATACTCGCTCATAAATTAAATTGGCAAGAACTCTTGAGGATACGGATCATCTGCTCTGCATTTAGCAGCAGGTCCAGTCGCCCCCATTCATCCTTATGACAAGTGGTGGTGTTCTTACTGAACACGTATAACAAGACGTCACAAACTCACCCCTGAATAGATTTTTAGGGGGCAAAAAAGGAGGGAGTTTGAAGCATGCGTGCGTTAGCTGTCGCATTATTCATTCCAGAACACGAGAGATTAAGAGTTGTTTAGGTAAGAGGGGATCCCCATGAAGTAGTTCAAATCATGTTGCATACCAATCTGTGACCATCTCTGCTGTTCCCTTGGATGCTGCAGCTGCTAATAGTCCTGTATGTGTGTGTATATATTTATATTTGTATTTGTATTTTCTCAGCTTGAATTCGAAAATGTCATATATATATATATATGGGCACATGGGAGAGGGTGGGGTGGTGTTGCTGACCTGTATTCTTAAATCAGCACAAAGCAAATAGAAGGAGTGATTATTAGGATACGATTGATTTATTAATTAATTAAAGAAAAGCGGATTGATTAAGTGAGGTGCGAGGCGAGGAGGGAAGGAAGGAAGCAGCATGATTGTTGGGGAATACCGTCCGTACAGTTGCAGGCGCATCAAAGTCACATCCCCTCCCTGCCTCTCCTCTGAGCCACAGCAGCTGCATTCTGAACTATAGGGCATTCTCTATTTGGTCACTGCTACTCATGGCCTAAACTCACATAATTGCGCTCTTTCCCCTTCCTTTTTTATACTCTACATCGCTGTTTTACTAATCACTCTCATATACATGCCCTTTTCTTCATAATTTCTCGTCATGATAAATCTATATATATATATATATAGAGAGAGAGAGAGCAATTCACCCTACGCCTTCTTGGCTAAAGCTCTCTTAGGTCCCAACAAGACAAATCCTGCTCTTCGCTCGCCACTCATATATATCTAAATTGCTCGTCATTAATGCACCCAGATAAAAATTCAACGTGCATGAGTTTTAAAAAACAAAGAAAGAAAGAAATAACATGATGTAAACATAGCTAACATAATTAAAGAGATGACTTTGGACTCCTACATACATGTAAGGCTATAATAACATGCTTCAGGTGGGTAGGATTAACAAGTTGGACTCCCCCAGACACACGCATGTGGATATTATTATAATTATAATGATATAGTGAAGAGAAGGTCTGGAGCGAATCTATGATCTGTCTAAGTAATAGCGGCTATGCACTTGAATTTTCAACTGCATGCTGCACTAAATTGGAATCCTTCGGCCAAGGAGGAGAGCACATTACCATTAAGAAAGCAAAGTAAGATGGTCTTATTCATATTTATACGAGGTAATTAAGAGAACCAGGAGAATGAAGTAAAAGCAGAAGCATGTGTCAACTATCGCAGAATGGATGATAGTTGAAACCCTAGTTAACAGCGGGTGGGGTCAAGGGTCAAAGACCAGTTCTTTATATTTTCCATCTCCGGAAGGATGACTCCGTCAGAGAGGTTTTAAGACTTTCTTAGTAAATTTGGTACTTTTGATTACAATGTATAACTGTGTCGTGGCCGCTGCACCATCACTTCCATCTCTCTGTGTGACTGACATGTCTTAAGCCACCCACCAACCAATCTCCTCCCTCATCAATTACTCTTAACCTCAGTCTTTCACTCCTCCCCTATTCTCTACATATACAACCTTTCGTCTCTCCTTCTTCATTCACGCTTCTCTTCCAATGTACTCCTACTCTCCCCCCACGCTTTCTTGTTTTGCTTTTCTTCAATTCTGCCTCCATGCTTTCTTTCACTGCCGTCCCAATCCTTTTGATATTCTGCATATTAACATCAGACTTAAGGTTAGGGTTTCTTTCTTGTTGATGGGGAAGATGGGAGAGATGGGTGTGAAGAAATTAAACAGTCATTTTTTGCTGGTGGAGCATCATCAAGATTCACAAGCAGCATTATATTGGGGTGTAAATTAGAACAAAAGCAATTAGCCCCCTTTGATGCATGTCTCTGAGAATCTTGATGATGCTGCAGCCGCAATGGATGACTATATAACACTGCACCCACCGCTGCTTGCTGCAGCCTGGATCAGGTGAATTATGATTGATGAACATGTCTTAATTTATTTATACACGGGTGCGGTTGAAGATTTCAATTAAGTATACGACTACATGAATTAATTATTGTGCCTGGGATGCGGTTGAAGCTTTCAGTAATGAACATCACACCACAAAAAAGTGGTGGTTGTATGGATACTCTATAACGTTGAGTCGGGGTCCTTTCACTTCCTTTCTGGCACTCGTACGTACCGTAAAGCTAACCTCAGCAGCAGGTATGTCGTCTGTACCTTGAAATCGATGGCTTATTCATTTCCACATCTTCACCACTCTTTCTGCAGGTTTTAATTAATTAATTACAGGGAATTCATGTGTGAAAAGATCTTCTAAATAACTCATGCTTTTTTCCAATCATTCAATGCATGTGCATTACCTGTATTCCGCCGTAGTAGCTCAGCATATGCAATAATATAACTTCATTTACTTCCAAATTAATTTTCAATTAGGTCATATTTGGCTTTGTCTCTCTCCCTCTAGCCAGCTAAGCTAGTTCAAAAATCCAAAGACAGGCAGATCTCTGGATATCATTCAAGCTAAGTTTCAATCTCTTGAGAAATATATAGTCCATTAACTTTCGTCAGCATGCATGCCTGTTACCTACAATATCGATCAGTAATTATTAGAAAACCTAAAAATCTCCTTTCAGATTTAAACTGCATATATCTCAACCACCGAGAAGGCAGGCATCAATTAATGTCTGTCAATCTGTTCTGATGTGATGAGAACGATATGTGTTTGTGTGTGAAATACATATCGTTTTCCTCTAATCAATCTTTCTTACTGACCATGCTATATCCGGAATCATTACATATTTCATGCAGTAATTCAATTTCATTATATATATATGCGTACAGGAACGTTGTGTGACAGTGTGGTGTTAATAGTGTATCTAAACACCGGGGACCGCTCTAAACTGATGATTAAATATGTTTTAGGACTCCATCCACTTCTACATATAAAACCTTATTTAGAAATTACACTATAAATCAGATATCTTTAGAACCAGCGGAGGGTAATAACATTTAAATACGGTATATATAGGCATTTGTTTGATGAGGAGAACCAATTCTTTTTTTTTTTTATATATATAGAAGCTGAAATTACTTCATTCACTAACTAGTTAAGCAATTACAGCATCTAATTTTTTATTTTCAACACCTTCAAAGAGTCCGCTAGTTCAAAGAAGTAAATCTATTCTAATGAACAGTACGAATTAATGACTGTATTAATTAAAAATAAAGTACATGTATTTTCATCGTGGTCAATTTGAAATAACTACAAGGCAGGCTCATACAATTTGTGTAGAATCAGGGATGAGCCGTGTTGTTTGGAATGCATTATATTTAAAGCCAGATTACAAGTCTGTATATACTATCTTGGATTGTAAATATAAGATCTATTTAATTAATTTGATTAAATTAATTATGTTCGTTAATATGTCATAGTTTTCTAAACATTATAATCATCTTCCTCAATTCCCCTTATCTCTCTTACCTGATCACTGTTAAAAGAACATGAATGGAGGTAATTTAGGAAAAAAATGACAAAAGTTAAAAATAGAACATTTGGGAAAAGATTAACTCTCCGGTTTCAACGTAACACTAAGGAGCTGGGGAGCATGAATTTTAGTGATAATTGAGTAACAAGTTCGGCAATATGTTGTCAATTAATATAAATGTGAACGTGTAAATTTAACAGCAAAATTTTGTATCATATGTATCTGACACCAAAAAGTTTCATAAGATGCAAAAATGCACCTCAACTTTAAAAAACAGTGCAATTTTACCACAACATTGAGATATGTGGAACCTGCATGCTGTGCATCTGTCCTCTTAATCATTTGTCTTTTGCTACTTTAGTATATGTGGGACCCACACACTCATGGTACATGTACGCATTGTAGACTAGTAGTTTGTCTCAATGTAACGAAGACGAACAAACTTGATCAGCTTCTTCACTTTGTTTTGATACCTTCAATGGCGCCAGGTCATCTTCTTCGCATGGTGGACTTTGCTAGGCTGTTGGCTCGTTGAACATAATGACCACACCTCTAAATTCCTTTCGACTTCGAGTAAATATTGATAAAGAGGAGATAGTACAGTTTGGTTCATCAATCAAGTTCAATAATTTCGATTCCTAAATGCTGAGGCTGGTTTACCAGAAGGATGTGAGAGCTTGGACACTTCAGCTTCCATGGAGATCTTTTCGTCAACTGTGCGAAAGCTTTGTGTATGTTGCAGGAACCAGTTGAAGAACTCGTTTCTCCAAACTGTGTAGTACTTGAAAAGCCGTGTATATGGCATGCATGAGGGTTATTTCGTGCTCACCCAACAAGCGCGTATGCATGGCCAAAATTGACGACTCTGATGTGAAGGGCGTCGTGACGTCGTCCAAGAAAATGTTGTTCAGTATGAGATATTGGGCTTTTGTTCATGCATATATTGCATGACTGTAGAAATTAGTTCAAATAAAATGTTGCGTTAGAATGTGAAGAGTCCAAAAGGCCCATTAAGTATTGGATTGCTGTTCTTAGTCTGGAGCTTTTTTTTATGCTGTTTCTGTACTATATATCAGCATACGCATAACTCTCAGATTCATGAACAATTGTTCCTTCAATGATTGAATAGAATTGATCGTGGAAGTTACTCAGTAATTTCACTGCTCAATATGGTATCAGAGCCTTTGCTAAAAAAAAACATGGTATCAAAGCCTAGGTTCATATGAGGAAAATCACCACCAGCCAACATCTATTTTCTGCTACTTTGTGCAAGAAATCAGCAGCCACAACAACCACAGAGGAGTCTTCAAGCTCAAGATGTTTTCAAGAAAAAAAATCATCATCTGTAGGGTTGAAAACCAAGAAAAGGCCCAAGATTCCAATCATTAAACAAGAATAAGGTAGCAGTTTTGGGTCGGTAAAGAAGAAACCCAGACCCAACCCATGCACCTCCTGAATCAGCAAACCAAGAAAAGCAAAATGCAAAGGATCAAAGAAAAAAAGTCCTGCCATTTCACGACGACACCGTTGCTTGGAGAAGAAATGGCAGAAAAGAGAGGTGGAGATGACGTCGACCAAGACCAAATCTTTGGTTCTGCAGAGAGATAATGTGTCATCGGTGATATACAAAACACAAGAGGGTCCAATTGATGAAGCTTATCATTCTTGATTTTCTGATGGAGTTGGGTTGCAAGAACGCCGGAGTTACGACTCCGATGAAAGAATCATGTGGGCATCGACTAAAGCATCGTCTTTCTGGTCAGAGTTTTGACGAAGGTCCTGAGCTCGTTCATTGTGCCTAGAGACCACGCACGAGCAAAGGACGATTGCGCCAAAGAAAAGGCGATGAACGATACCCCTTCTTGAATGCGAAACAGAGCCTTCGAACCAAATCCTCGCTCATTGACGGAGTATTAGCAACGAAGGACGAATGGCCGAGAAGAAAGATGATGCCCGAGCTCTTGAAGTGAGGTTTAACCACCCTTGATGCCATTAACTCACAGAGGCGTTAGAAAGTGAGATCTGGATAATGGGAAACTCACAGCAACAAGCATGGGATTTCAAGAACGTAGTGTGACGGATGCAAGGTCAGGGCAGAGTGATGAGACGGCTCCTCAGACGCGAGCCTTCGACCACAAGCGAACCCCGACGCCTTAAGAAGGATATATATAAAAAAAAAGATCCTTCTTCGATCAGTTCATCGCTACTAAGTGATATGGCCTGAATCTTCTCTCTTTCCAATCTGTGCACCGGCTTTATCAGAGTCTTGTCCAAGCTATCTTTGTTATCTTCAATTTCATTATTCACACCATCAAATGAAGAAGCATTTGCATTGAGATTACATCCATTTTGCTCTGTCTCAGAACTCGAACGGTTGTTCAAATCCAAATTTTCTTTATCCTCCAATGATCCATCAGAAAGAAGAGTTAGAATTTTTTCCACCTATGGTAGTCACATCAGCTTTGTCCATCAAATTTTTAGTTTCATTGATCTTTATGCTTTTTTTGCTTCTTGGACTTCCCTTTCAAGTCTGGAGACATGTTTGACTAAGAACTTGTCTAAACTCGGTACTTCAACATGATCTTTATGACGGTTTGGCATTGAGATTTCCTTTCCAAACTTATTTCTTGTCTCGTTTAGACATCGAGAAACATACAAATCTCTGTGAGTCAAAGAGAAAACGGTTGGAGTCAAGATTTGAAGATCAACAAAAATAGATGAGGTCTTGATTCTTGAAAGATTATGGAATAAAGAGGAAGAAGATGGCTTGATATTGGGCTGTGCGTGAGAGCAGTTAACCATGGCATTTATGTTCTGTTCACCTTCAATTTAGGAAGCATAATGAAGAACTCTAGTTTAGCTTCTTTTCATTTTCTTGATCATTTTTTGAAAGGTGATAATTAATTATTTTTTTATGAATATGAATGAGACCTACAATCAAGCCTCAAAGGAAGGCACAATAACAAAAGCTGCAGAGGTAAGGGGAGAAAACGATCCACCCTTGAATGTACTTATTGTCTAAAGAAGGCGCAGCAACAAAGGCTACAGAGGTAAATAGAGTAGATGATCCACCCTTAAAGGTACTCATTGCCCAAAGAAGGCGCAGCAACAAAGGCGTATAGAAGTAGGAGAGAAGAGGATCCACCCCTGAAAGGCACATCAACAAAAGCTGCAGAGGTAGGAGAGAAGAAGATCCACCCTTAAATGCACTCATTGCCATAAGAACACAAGAAATGCACAGCAATAAAAGATGTGGAAGTGAAGGTGAAAGCCAAAATGATTCAAATAATGTGGTCACACTAAAATCTTACTCAAAAAGAGTAGGATACACTAATGAAATTATAAAGCAAGTTATGGATTTTGTTAATCTGTATAACCCTAAACTTGAGGAGGGTAAAAATTAGTTCAAATAAAATGTTGGGTCAGAATTTGAGTAGATATGCCAGCATGGGATAAAAATGATGTGATTTGGTGATTCATGATTGGTCAGACGCAAATGACGTGTTCTGAGTGCAAGCAATAATAGACCATTCCTTGGTAATTGGAGAAATTATGATTTTTAGAAAAATTCTTGCATGCCCACAGTTCGACCTCATTATTCAGCTCCCCGAGCAATGCAAAAACGACAAGTTACATCCCATATACTTCCTCCGGAATTTGGAGGGGTATTCTTGCGAAAGTCAAAAAAGCGGTGGGCCCATAATGGATGACTTGTCATTTTTTTATAAGCCAAAACACAAATGAGGTGGAAATGTCAGCGTATGCAAGAATTTCTCAAGGAAACTGACCGTTGGAATGTGGGGTTCTAAAAAAAGATACATAGCGCTTGGGAAGCCATTCTTTCCAACGGTGCACATAAGCCGAAACAAAACCATCTTGAAATATGTAAAAACTATCTTAAAATCTATAAAAATCATTTTGAAATCTGTAAAACCATCTCAAAATTCTCAAAATACCTCAAAATCTATAAAATCCATTTTCCCAACGAAATTCTCAAACAAGCACATATTAAATAGGAAATCGGAATCATATATATAACAAAAGCCTCTCCTCCTTCATGACGCTCCTCTCCTCTGGCCTCAATTCATAAACCTCAAAATACGACTGTTGTGAGTCTTCCTCTTCACCTACCTCTCCGTCAGCCCAAAGATATCCAAGGAATGGAGTCGCCTCCGTCCAGGAAATCGTCCGGACTGAATCTTCCGGCAGGCATGTCGGGAAGCTCGCTGCGGCTCGACACCTTTTCGGGTTGTTTGCGGGCCAATCCCAATTTGTCATCGCCTTCCAGACCCTCCTCCTCGTGCAGCGATAGATTTATACCTTGCAGATCTTCTTCGAGGCTCCACACCTTCGGGCTGGTGGAGAAGCCTTCCCCAGTGAAAGATGGGGCTAATGAGGCTTATACCAGGTTGTTGAAATCTGAGCTCTTTGGGTCTGACTTTGGTTCTCCTTCCTCTGCAGGTCAAGCTTCCCCCATGAGCCCCAGCAAGAATATGCTACACTTCAAGACTGATCATTCCGGTCCCAGCTCCCCCTTCTCGCCCTCTGTTTTAGGCCACGATTCCATCTTCTCTCCCGAGTCTTCGACCCCTCCAAAGCCTCCTCGCAAGGTTCCCAAGACACCCTATAAGGTCAACTGCTTTCTTGGCTCCCAATTCCATTTTCTGTATGGGACTTTTCATCGCTGAAGCCCATCAAAATCGCAGGTTTTGGATGCCCCGTCACTTCAAGATGACTTCTACCTTAATTTAGTCGATTGGTCCTCACAAAATGTTCTTGCCGTGGGACTGGGTACGTGTGTGTACCTCTGGAGTGCTTCCAACAACAAAGTAAGTCCGAAACTGCCGCGCATTGCTCGGGTTTCCATCGTCATATGGACAGTTCACGTTTGGTTATTTCGTGCTGTTTTCAGGTGACAAAGTTATGTGACCTGGGACCTCAAGATGGTGTGTGCTCGGTCCAGTGGACCCGGGAGGGCTCCTACATTTCTATCGGCACAAATATGGGTCAAGTTCAGGTAGCTTCTTATAGTTTACATCTACAAAGGTTTGTTTGGTTTGCGTTTATTATGATTTTTATGAACCTTGGATGGCAGATTTGGGATGGAACTCAGTGCAAGAGGGTTAAAACAATGGGCGGACACCAGACAAGAACCGGTGTGCTGGCATGGAACTCACGCATGTTAGCTTCAGGAAGCCGGGACAGGAACATACTTCAGCATGACATGAGAGTCTCAAATGACTTCGTGAGCAGGCTGGTTGGGCACAAGTCGGAGGTATAAATTATAATATGAGAGCATAGACATATATATGGAACATGTGATATAAATCTAGTTAGCGTTAGCAGTAAAGAAATGACTTAATTTTGTCAGGTATGTGGGTTGAAGTGGTCGCACGATGACAGGGAACTAGCGTCCAGCGGAAATGATAATCAGGTACGTATGGCCAGCCACAAGAATAGTTGTGTCGGTACATATTTGTGGGATGCATGAGTGACACGTGGAAAGAATGGTACGAACAGCTGTTGGTATGGAATCAACAGTCGCAGCAACCGGCACAGAGGCTGACAGAGCACACGACGGCAGTGAAGGCGATCGCATGGTCGCCTCACCAGAGTGGCCTCCTGGCGTCTGGCGGGGGAACGGCAGACAGGTGCATTCGCTTCTGGAATACAACAAATGGCCACCAGTTGAACTGCGTCGACACAGGCAGCCAGGTGTGCAACCTGGCATGGAGTAAGAATGTGAACGAGCTGGTAAGCACTCATGGCTACTCCCAGAACCAAATTATGGTGTGGAAGCATCCATCAATTGCCAAGGTGAAAGCTATTTAAGAATCAATCCGAATTTTGCGAGCAACTTATGGATCAATCAGTAATGTGATTGTGAACCTTGATCAGGTTGCGACCCTAACTGGCCATACCATGCGAGTGCTGTACCTTGCAATGTCCCCCGATGGTCAGACCATAGTAACTGGTGCAGGGGATGAGACTCTCCGATTTTGGAACGTTTTTCCCTCCATCAAATCGCATGTAAGAATTTGCCCCCTTCTCTCTCACTTAAGTTATACATAGTTTTCATTTAACTTTGTCTTATTTGTTTACAATTTTCAGGCACCGGTCCAGGATTCAGGCATGTGGTCACTAGGACGTACCCATATTCGGTGACAAGGGCGAAAAGAGGCATTTTCATTATTATTTGTAACTACCTATTGGTGAATGGATGCTTGCCTTTTGTTTTGCGCAAACACCAAACATTTACATTATTATTCGGTGACAAGGGTGAAAAGAGGCATTTAGTATCATTGGTAACTACCTGTTTGTAAATGGATGCTTGCCTTTAGAGTAAATCGTTAATCCATGAGTCGACTGAATGCTTAAAATTCAATTCATAAAATAAGCCATCAATAGAACGATTTATCTTCAAATTTTTAGTGGCAGCAGCCAACTTTTCCATGTTGTTTATACCGTGTAAATTAATAACGCAAGCAAGCACAAGCACTGAGCACAGATATTTCAAGTTGGGAATTGCAAAGCCTAGTCTGAGCAATTAGCTACTCATGCAATTATAATAATTCCAGTTCCAATACTTGTTGCCTCCCTCATCATGACACTTCTAAATTTCTAATGCTCCATCAAGTGTAAGATACCCTAGTAACATGCCGGTACTATAACATCAAAATCGAACAAGTGCAAGCATTACCTACGGATGCACATTGCCCTGCACAAAGAAGAACTTAAAGTTGCGGGACTCCCCAGTTCAGAGTAGTCGGGATTTCATATTCATCTATCGCTTCCCTTTTTACTTTAAACCTTGACGTATCACATAAATCTCTCTTGAAGAAGGTCTTGTGGCTTTAGGCCTCAACCATGATGACTTCCTAAATAGTGGTTTTGAAATCCGACTAATATCTGTAGCATGAATAGACAAATTTAATATTCTAAATTTCTAATGCAACTAAATCAACTTAAACAAACCAATTTTCTTTTATTATTAATTTATTATGAAATAAACCCACCTTTTACATCTTCACTCTCCAAAAGCTTTATGACAAGATGCCCTTGATCCTGCAATACACCATTATCATCTGAATTGGATGAACTGTCACTTTGCTTCTCCTGAGTAACGTAATCAGAATGAACAGGTGCAGCTCTGCCAACAGCCAAGTCCAATGCTCGCATGCCAAACTCAGCAGACAGTGCGGAGTCTCTAGTTGTGATCCCAGAAACCAGAGGACACATGTCCTATAGTATTACAGTAAACCCTTTTCGCTGTAGAAGATAGGCAGTTCAGAAGTTAATTGCACCATACTTGACGTGCAGAAAGAAATGATTTGTCTTTAGATATTTTGAAAGGTTAGCTTTAATGAAACATAGTATGCATGCATAGATATGATATGAAAACAAGCAAAAGAAGATATTGCATTGAAACCAATATTTCATGTAATACAGGGACAGGGTACAGGAAGATCAGCTCCCTCTACCCTGCAGTTTCAATAAGGTTTCTTCTCCTGAACTTAAAATACCATAGAAAGGAAAGAAAAAGGAAGAAAATCTTGACAAGAAATAACAATATATTGGTTGAGTTTCCAGGGACGTAACAAGATGATGAAAAAGCAGTTGACACGGAGGAGGAGGACACCGTGTAAGATATTTAGGGATGCCACTGGTAGCAGCTTGCATATTTGGATTTAATTCACGAAGTTTTTACCTACCAGCACACTTAGTTAACAGAGGCCCAATAGCAGATTAGCCCATATCAAAATTATTGGAATTACATAAGATGTTCACAAGTACCTGTGGAGACAGCTCTAAGTTGGCATTTTGGGAGGTTCATCACATCAGCACATATGGTTTTAACCCTTGAATCACAATGGAGAGGAGGAAACTTGACCTTCTGTTTTGCAAATTGCACATTTCATAAATTACCAAGGGGGAGGCTAGAAACAATGAATTCAACTCAGCATGTTCTCTATAACTTCTGCTTTTAGCATCCTAAAAGAATATACTGGCAGAAAGACTATCAAAAGAGAGACACAGATAGATTATCATAGAAGCAAATAATACATTGAAAATGATACCTTTAGGTCAATGCCTACAACCAAGCCTCCGTTTTCAAGAGGACCCAAGCTCTGGCAAGCCACCTGCGGAAAGAGGGGAAAACAAAATAAAATACAACCCTTTAGCCCAAAATTCAACCAGTGGGTGTTACGAGTCGGAATCATTGTGCTGAGGTGTCACTGTAATAAACACTAAGATGGCATCATAACTCGGATACGCGATCTACCGAGAGGCTCAACGAGCTGGAGCAACACATGGACGCACATACGACAATAGCAGAGAACAATCGCGTGAGACTTGAGCAGAATTCAGCAGCCATTTCGGACATTCGTTACACTATGACGTAGATGGACGTACCTTGAAAAAGCTGGTTGCTGGAGTTGCTGCGCTATCCTCCCACGATCACGGCGATAATATCGGGGGTTCCTTTACTTCTCCCCATCGTAATCCACACATATAGTTTGGGTTGTACGGTTCTAGAGCTTCTTATTTTCCACCAACCAAACAAGCTCAGGTGGAATTTCCACGGTCTGACGGATCCGATTTCAGAGGCTGGTCATATCGTAGTCGCCAATTCTTCCTCGTCGATGCCATGCCACCAGAGCAGAGGATCAGGTTGATTAGCATTCACCTTGAAGGCAAAGCTCTCAAGTGGCATCTGATCTTTATGAAGAGCCGACACGAGGAGGACATCTCGTGGGAGAATTACTTGTTCCACATGGAAGCACGTTTCTCCGATGCCAAGCATATCAATCCTATGGTCCAACTCAAGCAACTGCAATAGATAACGACGGTCGACGAGTACGTCGATTCTTTTGACGACCTTTTAACTGAGGTCGACATTCTGGAGCAGGTTGCTATAGACTGTTTCTTAGGAGGGCTTCATCCAGATGTTCAATCCGCAGTAGACGCATTCAGGCCGTCCAACCTATCTAGCATGATGCACATGGCTTGAGTCCAAGAACGGACGCTTAATGCATGGCGACGACCATCCCTGCCCCCGGTCATCTCTGGTCACTCCTTTTTCATGGGAGTACCACCAGTATCAGCAGGAAGCTCATCATCCACGACCCGTTATTAGGCACAAGCACTCAAGATGACGCTACCACCGTCAACTGGTTCATCGTCATCTTCCAACTCGATTGCGTGAAAACCTTCGGTCACATTGTCGAAGAAGGATATGGAGGATAGGCGTCGCCGCGGACTCTGTTACTGGTGCAATGACAAATATACCAGTACCCACAGATGTAAAGAATCACAGGTTATGATGCTCGTGGTACAAGATGTTGAGGATGAGAATTTTCTAGATGCAGCCGAGACCTTAGAGCAAGGAGTCGTCGAAGAGCCCTTAGCAGTAGTTAACGTGATCCTTGGTGATGGTAATGCTTCCACTCTCTACATTGAAGGGTTCATCAAGAAACAGTAAGTTCAAATCCTCATCGACATGGGAATCTCGCATAATGTAATTTCTTCAACACTCGTCAGACGTCTTTATTTACCAACCTACTCAGATAAGACGTTTCGGGTGGGGGTGGCTGGCGGCAGGGCCATCAGGGTGGAAAAGTCATGTTGGAACCTTCAGTGGTCATTTACTGGGTCCACATTTGAAGCATATTTCATCGTGTTGGATGTGGGCCCGTTCGATGTTATATTGGGGGCCCACTAGCTTCGGCAATTAGGCAAGATAGTTCTGGACTTAAACTAACAGTTCATGGCCTTCCGCTACCACAATAAGTATTTTGAGCTTCATGGGTTGCGTCCTGTTCAAGATGGACAACAGGAAGCACTAATTGGGCCTTATGTCTTCTCACACGCGCATGAGGCCTTCTTCATCCACATGGGGCCAGGGGCGATAGAGGCCTTACTTCATGTCTATCAAGTTACAGAGCACTCTCCCTTACAGCAAGCACAACTGCAATCCCTCTTGTCCTCCTTCGAAGATGTTTTTCGGGAACCAACATCATTGCCTCCTCAGCGTGACTTCGACCATCACATACCCTTGAAAACGAGAAACCCGGTGTGTTGCCACCCCTACAGTTATGGTCATGCACATAATACAGTGCTTCATAAGGCACCACCTCAATACTGGAGTGATAGCTGTTATTATAAGCAAACTCAACTAATGGCAAATATGCACTCCAATTTCCTTTTATTTCTAACACACATGCTCTTAACATATCTTCGAGCGTCTGTATGGTTCTTTCTGACTGTCCATCCGTCTACGGATGATATGTTATGCTAAAACTTAGCCTTGTCCCGAGTGCCTCTTGTAATGCCTTCCAAAATCTCGAAGTGAAACGAGGATCTCGGTCTGAAATAATATTCTTTGGCACCCCGTGCAACCTTACTATCTCATTTATATATGTCTCTGCTAACTTTGTCAGCGGCCAATTCGTATGCACTGACAGAAAATGTGCTAACTTAGTCAATCTGTCAACAATCACCCAGATCGCATTGTGTTTTGCTGATTCAGGCAATCCAACTATGAAATTCATCGTAACACTATCCCATTTCCACTCTGGAATTGATGGGCTTTGCAACAACCCTGGTGGCTTCTGATGTTCTATTTTCACTTTCTGACAAGTGAGACATTTAGTCACATACTCTATAATTTCTCGCTTCATTCTGGGCCACCAAAACAATCGTTTCAGCTCATGATACATTTTCGTCATTCCAGGGTGAATGGTATATATGCTTCTGTGAGCCTCATCTAATATCCTCTGTCTCAAAGCAGGCTTTGGAGGGATATAATATCTATTTCTGAACTTAATTATTCCTTCAGGGCTTTTGTTGAATTCTCTTACTCCCCCTTGACTCATATGAGTCTCTATATTATGAGTAAATTGATCTTCTTGCTGAGCTTCCCTGATCTCATCTTCTATGTCATTATGAATTTGAGTAGTACCATATCTCTCAGGCTCTACTTGCAATTGATTCAAAACACCCCAATCTCGGAGGTTCTCTATCAGTCTCTGTTCTTTCATCATCATCTTAGCCACCTGCACCATCTTCCTGCTCAATGCATCAGGAACTACATTAGCTTTGCCTAGATGATACTTGATCTAATAGTCATAGTCCTTGAGCAACTCCATTCATCATCTCTGTCTCAAGTTCAGCTCTTTCTGATCTTGTAAATACTTGAGACTTCTGTGATCACAATATAACTCGACGGTTGCTCCATACAAATAATGCCTCCATATCTTTAGAGCGTAAACTATCGCTGCTAGCTCCAAATCATGTGTGTGATAGTTTTCTTCATGAGGTTTTAATTGTCGTGAGGCATAAGCTACTACTCTTCCCTGCTGCATTAATACACATCCCAATCCATGCTTACTAGTATCGCTATAGACCACATAGGTCTCTTTTGGATCTGAGATTACTAGTACAGGGGTCAAGGTTAGCTTTCTTTTTAACTCTTGGAAATTGGCCTCACACTTCTCATCCCACGAAAAAGGTTGGTTCTTTCTAGTGACCTTAGTCAGCGGTAAGGCAATTCGAGAAAAGTTTTGAATAAATCATCTGTAATATCCCGCTCGGCCTAGAAAGCTCCTAACTTCGGTTACTGTCCTAGGCCTATTCCATCTCAGTACTGCCTCTACTTGGCTGAGTCTACTGCGACTCCTTCCTAAGAGATCACGTGCCCTAGGAATTTTACTTCTGGTAACTAGAAATCACACTTACTGAGCTTAGCGTATAATTATTTTTCTTTTAAAATGGATAATACGATTCTCAGATGCCTTTCATGCTCCTCTAAAGATTTGGAGTACACCAGGATATAATCTATGAAGACTACGATTCATATAATCCATGAAAACTGCAGGGGCATTCGTCAATCCAAACGGAATCACTAGAAACTCATAGTGTCCGTATCTAGTGCGGAAAGCCGTCTTGGGAATATCCTCATCTCTAATTCCAAGTTGATGGTAGCCTGATCTAAGATCTATCTTGGAGAATATCTTGGCACCACTCAACTGATCTACAAATCATCAATACGGGGAAACGGATACTTGTTCTTTACTGTCACCTTATTCAGCTCTCGGTAGTCAATAAATAATCTAAGACTTCCGTCTTTCCTTTTAACAAAGAAAACTGGGGCTCCACACGGTGAAATGAACCCCTTCTCTAATAGCTCCTCTATCTGCTTTTTTAACTCTTTCATCTCACTTGGAGCCATTCTATACGGAGTCTTGGAAATTGGATTCATCATTGGTACAAGATCAATCGTGACCTCCACTTCTCTTTCTGGAGGCAGTCCGCTAATTTTCTCTGGAAATACCTCTGGGAACTCCCTGACTACCGGAGTATCATTAAGGGTCTCTGTCGTCTCAACTTCAACTGAAAAGAAAACCACATATCCTTGACAGCTCTTTCTCAAGCATCTTTTTGCCTTTGTCTCAGTCATAAAGCTTAGTTTGACCTCAGTATATGGACTTGACTCCCTATTGGGTAATACTAAGGTTCGATTCTTACAATCGAGTAAGACATTATTTGCAGACAGTCAGTTCAAACCAATAATTACATCAATATCATGCAACGACAGACATATCAAATCAATGACAGTATTACAATGCTCATACTGGACTATGCAATTTAGACATGTACAACAGTGACAACTCTAATGCCAGTAGGGGTAGACACGGTCATAACATTTGGTAGTGTGTCTATGGTTAGACCCAGACGCTCAGCACAGTTATATGATATAAATGAATGGCTTGCGCCTGTATCAAACATTGCATATACAAGGTAATTATTTATACGAATTGTACCTTGTATCATCTCGGGTGACTTACGAGCCTCTTCTTGATTCATTGCAAAAACTCTGCCCGAGCTTTGTGGTTTGGACCCCTCAGTCGCCTGCTTGCAATCTCTAGCAAAATGTTCAGGTTTTCTGCAAGTATAGCAGACATTCTGGCCCGCTAAGCAAGGTCTATCACCATGATTCTTACCATATAAGTTGCAGGGCTTGATAGGCTGACTGCGTTGGAAAGTGCCTTTCTTTCCCTGCTTTTTAAATCCTCTTCTATAAGGAGGCTTTCTTCCTCTTTTACTACATGAGAAGCTACTTACTTCTGGCCTTTCCGTTGAAGTTGAAGCTTTAGCCAGCAAATAATGATTATGGCTACTCTCCGTTACTCTACAAACTTCAACTGCAGTGTTAAAGGTAGTAATCCTCATTGGAGCAACTCTTTCTCTTAAAGCTGGTCTTAGTCCTCTAAGCATCCTCTCTGTGTTCCACTCATCATCATGAGTTCTTTGGAGGTAAGTGGAATATTGGGATAGCTGCAAGTGTCTTGCAAGGTATTCATCGAATGATTCTCTATCTCCTTGCCTCAGGACGAGAAACTCAGCTTCTTTCTCATCTTGAATAGATTTAGGGAAGTATTTCTGGTTAAATTGATCCAGAAAAATTTCCCAAGTAATGGGAATATCCCTTGATCGTAAAATAAGTTCCGTATTGCTCCACCATATATCTGCTTCTTGTTCTAATTTGTAGATGGCCAGTTGTGCTTTTACCTCAGACGGGCAATTCATCACTTTAAAGATTTTCTCAAGTTGCATCATCCAGCTTTCTGCTTCTCTTTCAACTACTCTTTCTTGCTCTTGTCTAATTCTCTCTTGCTCCTGGCGAGCCTGGGTTGTTCTTAACTCTTCCATAAATTGTTGTTGCTTATTTAATTGTCTCAGAATTTTTTACATTGGGTCATTCTGTTGACCTCGTTGATCATTTCTATTCTCAGTTCTACGAGTGCGTACCATTTCGATCTTTTAATCCTTTAATTGAAAAAAATGAACAACCGCATTAATATAACAATTTAAATATCATGCTCGCCAAGAACTACCAAAACATCATATTCATATATCATTATATGCTTCTTTGTATATATCAACTATTTGGTACTAAAGTAGTCTTAGTGCTATAGCAGTCTCAGCATTTATACACAAAGGTTTTATAAAACAGGTAAAAATGCTAATGTCTAGTCATTAGGAAACATATCATATACTATCGCCTTTAGTTTCTCTAAACATTCATAAAAACAAGGAAGAGGAATTTCCACAATCTCTTGATAAGCTCGTTGCTGTAAACCGACATCTGGTATGGCGGCTAACATCGCCCAAGTCCAGTCTGTGTCACACATTGTGTCTAGTGCGACTTCGTCTAACTCGTATGCCTCTCGAACCCTCTGGATCCATGCTATCATAAACCCTCACCTTTGCAGAGCAGTGTGCTCACGAAGTCCTCGGGTTATAGTGTCCAGAGTACATCTCAGAGAAGCCATTTTGTCAAACACTGGACCTTCATTAGAGTCCTGGGATGATTCAACTATATTGGAATCAGACTCTGAACTCTATTTCCTCTTGACTTGTCCCTCTTGCGGAACCTTTACTTTATCGGATTTCCTCATGAATGGTGCTTCTAACAGTTGCTTTATCCATTCATCTGGTCGAAGTCTTTTCTTGGCTGGAAGCTCATTTTTAGATCTCTTAGCTAATATCGCATGTCTTATCTCATCTTCCTGTGGATCATACTTCGCAATTGGTCTTGCTAGTATTGGTTTCTCCTGGTTACCTTCTTGAGAGAAATAAATCTCTATCTCAGGGTCCTCTTCTTCAAGATTCTCTTGATTAACCGATGGTTCGGAATGCAAACTAACTTCCTCATAATAGTCCGGTTGAGTAACCTCTTCGCTTTGCTTTCTCATACTTAGCTAATCACATTTATTAATATAATAATGAACATAAGATATAGCTATCTACCATGTATTTATATGAGACAACCAATACATAGCACAACATTTAGCTAATGACATATCAATTTCATAGGCATATTGAATAATAGTGCAACATATATCAACAATGCACAATTATTTCAAACAATTTCCCAAACCTTTGCTCTGATACCAAACAATGTGACACACCTTAACCTTGCCTTTAGCTTCATTTTATATTGATTTGGAACCAAAGGGAAGCCTCAATTTACTTAAAAAGTCCAAAAGATTCAAAATGGAAACTTTCAACTTTTGAAAGTTACTATTCACAGTTTTTTGGACCAACTTTGAAAATTCATAACTAATTCTAGAAAAATCAAAATTGAGTGCTTTCAATTTCTATTTGAAGCTTATAAGTTACTCTATAAAGGAAAAATACTCATTGAGTCATTAGCTTGCCCAATTGATACATTTTAATACGTGAAAATGTACTGTTCATTTGGTAATTTTTCAATTTTTCCAGGGTTTTTAGTGATTTTCTTCAAACTTTGGAACATCATAATTTTCTGTAAAAAACTCCAAATCCAGTGTTCTTTGTATTTTTTTAAATCTTGAAATGTGAGCTATTTTTCTGAAAAATTTCAAATCATTTGGAGTCCATTTGCTCTTTTTCAAGACAGGTCAAAGTATGAGGTTTGACCAACTTCACTTTGACAATTAGTCAAACTTTTCATTTTCAAACTTCATAACTTGAAACCCTAACTTCTAATCCTCTTTTAATCATAATTAACCATGCAAATGGGAGTCCTTTAAGCATACATTATCCACCACATATCAACCAAACATTTATAGGTTTATGCTACATATTACATAATATGTTTAAGTCCCAAAATGCCATTACATTTACAACATAATCCATATGCATAAACATGTGAAATCCTTGCTTCAAGCATCACACATTTTCTCCTTACCCTTTGAAGAACTTGCACCTAAAAATGGTTAGTGGGGGAGAGTGAGATTTTTAGAAATCCCAATAGCAAAACTATCTAACATACTTCATAAAAATGCATGCAACTTTTCATGTGAATGTGGAATAATAAAAGTGCAACATGAAACACATAAATGTATATGGCCATAGCATGAACATGCACACATCCACACTTTCATCATCATAAAGTTCAAAACAAGTCATGCATCATTCAAAAGAATTTTCATAACAATTTAGATTATAGTTAGATGGTCTTGCTACCTTGTGTCTTTACTTTTCCCCTAACTTGAATGCTCTCCTGCTCACTTGGAAACTCACTTTCTTTCACCAAACTTTTGCCTACACAATTGACAACATAATGGCCATTAAACACAAGCCATTTCCAAGGCAAATAGCAATGTAATTCTCCCTTAATCACCCCCTTAATCTTAATAAGTCTTAAAACCCTAAACTTGTGTCTAACATTTTCCAGTGCTTCCCCAAACTTGGGGTCACTTTTACCCTACACAAAAACTTATTTTGAATCCATTGGAAGCATCAAAATCATAAAAACAACACTCCTTCCCTATGAAACTGTTCTGGCCGAGAGGTTTCCCCAAACAACTACAACATGAACTTTTCAACTTTCAACACTTATACCATCTTATTCTTGATTTCAAACTCATATTCATGGATGGTATAGCTTGATTTTAACTCTCCCATATCAAATAAAAATTTGGGAAGCACCTCCCTTAAATTTCATGATTCCAAAATTTTACAAAACTCAAAAACAATCTCAACCAACCACAATATATACATCAATATGCTCCTTACAACATAAGGAGACTTTTGCAACCAATCAATGGCTCTAAATCCCTCTCTTTCTCACTTTCCCTCTCAAGAATCCTAAGCATAAAACTTGAGAAAGAGAGATCAAATCAAAATTTGAATCCATGGAAGTGGTAGAAGAGAGCATAAGGAGTAAGAATATGTATAACTTAAGGTGCTTCTCTTCCTTACCTTGGATTTCTTCAAGCTTTTTCTCTTCTTTCTCCACCCAAAAATGGCGTCTCTTGCTCTCTCTTTTCTGCTGAAGATGGGTCGGCCAAGATGGAGGGAAAATGAAGAAAAATGTTGTTTAATAATTCCCATTTAAAAGAATTAAGGGCTAAGATTGAATCTTGTTAATTAAGTGTGATATAAGGGTGGAAATTAAGCCACACATCTAACAAGTGCTAAGCTTTCATTGGGTGGTCAAAAGTTGTCATAATTGCTGTAACTAAATGGGTAAAAATCTGGTTAGTTTAACCAAACTGGATCCCATTCGGTTACTTTTACCGATTACACTTTTTACCGGTAAACATAACTTTATTCCGGTAAATCTTTTTCTACTTTTCTGGAGATATTTTCTTCCTCATTTAATCTCCATATTTTTCCTCTTGAATATGACAAATTTATTATCCCCAAAATAACCCTTGATTTCCTCAAATTTTACAGGATTATTTTATCCTGTCCAAAACCCCTGAAAACGAGCAATCTGAGGGCAAAATACTTTTAATTCATTAAAAATTTCTACATTTTTTACTGATTCTCTAGCCCTTTTTCTTTTCCCAAAATGCCCTCTAGATTTTCTAAAATTAATTTTTGAAATAAATTATATTTCGGGGATTTTTGAGTCTTTTCCCCGATTTTCAGGGAAATCGCCTTAATCGTACACCGAGCAATAATTTTATTAATTACTACACAATTCACTGAATTTTTCCATATTTTTGTCTCAATTTTTGGAGAGCTCCTGATACCTTAAATAATTATTTTTCCCCTTTTTACCTTTCAAAATTACATAGACAGAAATCCAGTCCGAATCTGGAAAATCCGTAATTCACGGTTGTGATCAGTGAGTCGAGCTCTGTCTATTGGGCATCTGTAAATTTTTGGTCAACAGTTGACTTTTGACTTTTACTTTGACTTTGTCAAATGACCAAAATGCCTTCCATTTTCTCATATTTACCATTTTGCCCTTACTTTCTCTAATTTTCCAAAATTCCCATTTTACCCTTACTTTTAAAATTGAAAGACCTTTATGTCCTTAGTGTTTTGTTAAATGACATATGGGTCCCTTCCCAGAAGGTCACCCATCCTCACATTACTCACGGACGAGCACGCTTAACTTTGAAGTTCTTACGAAATTCCATGCACCAGGCCAGATCTAACTTTGCGACTTCCGGCCTATAACCGTCCTTTCTTTATGAACTATCTATCTCTAGGTTCTAATTCATTTCTAACTGTCGGATTAGCATTTAATTCAGGTAGCAGAAAAATTATGGATATTACACCAGCAACCTTCCAGGGGCTCATGAATAGGGTCTCCAAGGCTTATTTAAGGAAGTTTGTTTTAGTGTTTTTGATGATATCTTGGTTTATAGCTCGGATTGGACTTCACACCTCGGTCACCTCCATAAAATTTTATCCTTGCTGCGTGATCATGCATTATTTTCCAAGTCAAGTAAGTGTGTTTTTACAGCTTCACAGGTGGATTATTTAGGTCACCTCATATCAGCTCGAGGCGTAGAAGCTTACCCCCAGAAGGTGGAGGCAATTTCTTCTTAGCCAGTTCCTCAATCACCAAGGGCACTACGCAGTTTCTTGGGGCTTACAGGATACTACCGCCAGTTCATCAGGAACTATGGCACCATTTGCCAACCTTTAACAGCTTTGCTAAAGAAGGAGGTCCCATTTCACTGATCATCTGCAGCCGATGATGCCTTCTGAGCTCTAAAACAAGCCATGGTTAAACCCCATGTTCTAGCTCTTCCTAACTTTAATGAGAGATTCACGGTGGAAACCGACGCTTAGGGCTCCAGTATTAAGGCTGTTTTGATACAGGGAGGGCACTTTGTAGCTTTTGCTAGTAAGGCATTAAGCCCTCGGAAGCGGGCACTATCAGCATATGAATGTGAATTGATCGCCGTCATCTTCACCGTACAGCAATGGCGGTCATACTTGGTGGGGCGAGCTTTCACGATCAAAACAGACCACGCGCCTTTCAAACATTTGCTGGAACAAAAGTTTGTCTCTCCTGATCAACTTAAGTGGTTGAACAAGTTGGGTGGGCTCTCTTATGATATCGAGTACCGATGAGTACGTGATAACGTTGTTGCTGACGCTCTCTCACGACAACAAGATGGTACCCTGTTTGCCATCTCAACACCCACTACCCCACTCCTCAACCGTGTTAAGAGCTCTTGGAGCGCAGACAACCGCTTGCAGTCGTTGATAGCGGAGTTGGAAGGCAACCCCTCCTCACACAGCCACTATACTTGGGACCATGGCATCCTCAAACGGAAAGGGAAGCTTGTCGTTGGCGCCGCCTCACGCTAAGATCTGAGCTAGTACAATCCTCTCATGAGGATGCAGTTGGAGGTTACTCAGGAGTTACCCCAACATATCGCCGTGTCTCGACACTCTTCTATTGGAAGGGATTAGAACGAGAAGTACGGAGTTTATGAGAAATTGTATCACGTGTCACAGGTTCAAGCCTGAGAATGTAGCTTCTCCTGGGTTGTTGCAGCCACTACCGATACCCGAACATGCTTGGACAGACCTTTCGATGGAATTCATCTGCAGCCTTCCAAAATCACACTCCATGACGACCATTCTCATTGTGGTTGACCATCTCACGAAGGCAGCTCATTATGGCCTTGAATCATCCCTTTACAGCAATCGACGTGGCCCAAACCTTCATGGACAACGTGGTGAAGCACCATGGTTTTCCCCGGTCAATCGTTACTGATTGTGACCCAATCTTCTGCGGCAGATTCTGGCCTGAACTGTTCCGCCTATATGGAGTGCAGCTGCAGTTTTCCTCCGCCTACCACCCGTAGACCGACGGGCAAACAGAGGTGTTGAACAGGTGCCTTGAGTGCTACCTGAGGTGTATGACTGGCGACATTCCCAAGCAGTGGACAAAGTGGCTTCCCTTGGCGGAGCTTTGGTATAACATTACTTATCACTTAGCAATCGGCATGACTCCTTTTCAGGCGGTGTAGGCGTTCCCCCTCCACCCCACATGCCCTACTTAGCGGGCGACTCCAACAACGAGCTTGTAGACAGAATTTGCTCTTCACACGAAGCCACGATCCTGCTCCTAAAAAACAACTTACTTAAGGCACAACATCGTATGATCCATCAAGCCAATAAGCACAGGACTGACAGAGAATTTGCTATAGAAGACTTGTCTTTTTGAAGATGCAGCCATTCTGGCGCAATTGCTTGAACAATTCTTCCCTTCACAAGCTCGCAGCGTGCTACTTTGGTCCCTTCGAAATGCTGAGAAGAGTGGGTAAAGTTGCATATGAGCTCAAGTTGCCTGTGGGATGCCGGATCCACCCTGTCTTCCATGTGTCCTTACTGAAAAGGTCACCGTGTACTGGCACCGTCATCGCGTCATCCTTTCCCTTTGTTGACGAAGAAGGGCAACCAATAAGGGAACCTCTCACCGTGTTGGGACGCAAGCTGGTTCGTAGAGGGCATCTTCCAGTCACTCAAATCTTGGTCCAGTGGAAACATGCTAACACAGAGGATGCCACGTGGGAGGATCTCGATGCCATTCATCGTCAGTTTCCACACTTTCCTGCTGCCAGTACTGCTATGGGCCCCTCTCCTGCTATCCTTGAGGACAAGGATATTCCTTAGGGGGATTATTTGTTACGAGTCGGAATCATTATGCTGAGGTGTCACTATAATAAACACTGAGCTGGCATCATAACGGCCTCAGTGTATAGTTAGGTAGTTATAACTGCTTCAGTCACGTAGTTAGTAACAGAGCAAGTGAGGAAGTTGAGCTATAAAGAGAGTGATGCACCTGTAAGAAAAACGTGATGAAAGTAATACATATTTCCATTTTCTTCTTCCGTATTTTTCTCTCTTCCCGATTGGCCTGTACTAGTGGGGAAAATTGTAACGGAAGCCCATGAAACTCTTTTGAGATATACACCAGTAGCCAAGCGTCGGGAGCACAGCCGAGGTCCAGAACCAATGAACGAGGCTTTATCAACTTGTAGCACTTCTGTATTTGAAGCAATTTTTGTTGTCGATAGGAATGAAATACTCGGTAAGTTAGCATTTTGTGATAACGGGAATCAAAATAACAAGCAAATGAGGGAAGCTGAAGGCAAAAGATTACCTTGAAGGCAGATCGAGCAACATTTCCTAGTCTCTGAGCTTCCCGATAGAAAAAATTGGGTGCTCCGGCTCCGCCCACCTCTCCTTCTGCTACTCGCGGCCTTCTTTGGGTCTTAGAGCGACAGATATCTGAGCTTCGTTGGTTTCACTTTGTGGATTTCAAAATCTAAGTTTTACACCAACGGTTAGTTGGATTAAGTGGTAAGCGTCTTATTTCAGCTTAAGTAAGGTCTCGAGTTCGAGTCATTGTGTATGCAGTAGCCACTGTTGGGAGACTCACCCACCATTTCCAGGTGCGCGACGCGGGTTGGGTCTGGATTAGTCGGGACGAAGCTCCGGAAACTGGGCGGGAAACAAAAAAAATCTAAGTTTTTGTTATAAACATTATATTTGTGGATGTCCATAAACTATTAACCTTCCATATACCATTCCTAATAACCTTCCTCATAAATAGCTTTTAGAGGTTTTTATGAAATGGTTACATATTATATACTTATGAAATTGATGTTTGTAATTATTCCATGTAACCTTTAGTTGAGTTGAATGTCTATATATATGGGAGCTATGTAATTCATAAGATATAGATGAAGATGAATAAGAATTGTCCATCTCCTCCTTACAATTTCTCTCTTGTTTGTTCATCTTCTCAATCCCAAATCTCCTATTTTTATAACAAGTTATCAGCACGATGATCTAATCAACTAAGTTCATGGCATCTTGTTGATCCTTGCATCTTTTTGCTTGTTGCATAAGTATATCCAATCATATCCAGGTTGTGTGGTAAGTTGTTCCAATTTGTTTAAAGTTGTTTAAAGAGTACATGGCCTTGCAATTTTAAGCAAAATATATATCTTTATTCATTGATAATTAGAGGTTTTTTTGTACTCATGATCACTACATGTGTTAAGAGGTATTTCATTTTTAGTTGCATATATTGCTCCGATCTAACTTATTTTATTTGAGAAAAATGTCATCAATTACAATTAGCTGCGAAGGTAAGATTTTTCCTTACACCTTTATCCAAATACAATGTGAAGTAACCCATAATTGAAACATATATAATTGTCCTGTTTGAAAAAGACCTTATTGTTTTGTGCTTTTACAAAATAAGATTTCTACCTATTAGAGCACTTACAACATATATACGTGTGGAGTGCATGCAGTAAAGGTGATCTGGTTGTTGCATCCTGGTGATCCTACACAGAACCCAATCCTCCTGCGCAGCAATTGAAATTCCATGTTAGAAGGTAAGCGAATGAATGATTTAATTACTTGTGATTGATTCGGTGATATTTTGGCATGATTCATTTATGAATAAATTTGGATTTCTTCGCCTTTAAAGCTAAAGGATTTGGATTATCTTCTTAAGCATACGTGTATTAGGTGGTTGATATAGATTTGAAGAGATATCTTAGGCCAGCTACTAAATAACTAAAATAATCTGGTTATCACAGACAATAGCCATGTCAGACAAATTTTTGTTATAATAAAAAGGGAAGAAACATATTCTACAAGGGCCTCTATAATTTATGAAAAGGAAAAGGATGAAAGATAAAATAAGGAACGGAAACCACTGGGGAAAAAGGCCTATGCTATGAAGATTCAAAACGGTTGATTATTGAAGGGCTTAAAATGGTTGTGGCTTTCCAGTAGCCTAAGGTAGTGGCACGATTAGTGCGTAGGCCGGTTGCATACTTGCGTGTAGAAATACCACTACTTCCCCCTAGACATGCTGCGTCTGTAAAACCATTAATTTAAAAATGAGTCAGAATAATCAATATATTAATATATTGCATGAATTTTATAAACAGCTACCCTATTCAAGCTCTGTATGAAGCATACGCTCACAATCTAGTTGTCGAGTGTTGATATCAGAATTCAAAAAATGATTTAAATGTGAGATTGCTGGTAAACAAATTGATTTTAATTGGAAAAATTAAAGAAGTTATGGAGAGAAAGATGTTACACCCAAGAGTAGATGTGTCAAAAATTGTCATAATGCGCATGATTGACTTCAGTTAGACGCAAGCTGAAACGTAAGAGCTGTCAACACAGGTTGGCTCAGCAGGGCTCTAAATGCAAGTTAGCCTATGGTGGGAAATTTGGGATGTTCCTAAAAGAATTTAAGTTCGTAATGTAACTGATATAAGCTCAAAATGAATAAACATAATAATCCTTGCGAAAAGGTAAAAAAATGCAGGTTTTTTATGTTATTTTGGGCCACAATGACCTGCTATTCCCATGGCCCCTATCTCTTTCTCTCACTAGGGGAATTCAATGAGATAAGAATACGTTTTTCTTCCAGGTAATGTAAACTAGTGCTATAATAATAATAATAATAATAATAATAATAATGACATTGTCAATATGTACACACACGTGTATTGATGAATGATAAAATCAAGATGCTCGCAAGCTTTTTTTAATAATAATAATAATGACACTATCAATATGTACACACGTGTATTGATGAATGATAAAATCATGATGCTCGCAAGCTTTTTTTTTTGTAAAACGAAAATAATAAATATTTTATGATGCTATGAAATGTTTTAATAGATGTTATTACTGTATTTATGTCAGAAATTTTTTTTTCGTTGGTGAATTTAATTCATATGATGGTTTTATTATTTTGGATAATGAGTATATTAATTTGCATGAATGAGAATTCATGGAGTTTAAAACCATTTGCACAACAGTTGCATGTTTGGAATTGAATTGAATTTAAGTTTTTCGTAATGAGTAATGCATGGATTGTTTTCTTTTCCGAGGGAAGAGAAAAAAAATTGGAGCAGTGGTTAACAGTTTCGAAAGCTTTATATACTTGTGACTTGTTTATGCCCATGTGAGTGAGTGTATATACCATATATATCCTATATATATCATATTCAGAAACCAAATAATTGAGATTTGTATTGTTCTCAAATTAGAGTTTAAAGGATAAGGTATATTGTAATATTCTGCAACATTATAGGTTTAATAAATGTTCTTGATGGTGAAATTATTTCTCTTTAACAATTATATATAATATAGCCTTAAGATGCACATGCAGGATTATTCTTATCAGAAATGAGCCAATGAAGGATCATAGATCGGTGGAGGTATTTTGATTTTGAAATATACCACTCCAAAATATTTAGTTGATTTTTCATTTTCCTAAATAAATATTTGAGAGTTTCTTAGTTTTTTTCACCGTATTTAAGACAAAATGAAAAGGGCTATCATTTATAAAAAAAAATGTATTAACGGTGAAAATTAGAAGTCATAAATTTACATTTGAGCTTTAGTTCACTCAAAAGTTTGAAGATGGTATCCCAATTGGATTAAAATCCAAATTTTTATGGGAGTTATAAAGTACAAAGGCTTTCAAGTGAAATTCACTGAGTAAGAAAATCATGTTTATATATCTCACACTTGAGGGGGAGATCATTATAATACAAGTGTGAGTTAACTTTGTATATATTTCTATTTATGAGGGGGATATTGTTAAGTCTTTTGATCTCCCAAAATGCATGTCATGTTAAATATATCATATTGAGACTTTAAATCAATATGAAAATTGAGAAGTACAGTAAACCTGAAGTTTACTGATCTAGGCAAAGTTATTGTTGGCATGACTTGTTTGATCATCCGAGTCATATATAAGATGTAATATAATGTCAAAGATTGTATATTGACATCTATTGAAGAGCCATAAGATTCTTCATGAATAGCCATTACATTATATATAATTCAAAGGTTATCATGTGATGTTTGTTCTCAATAGAATATGGATCATGAAAAATCATTGGTTATGATTTGAAATAGATCTTTACATTTCTGGAAATATATTTACAGATATGGACCTATTTGAAAAGCATGTAAACCATACAAGTATTTAATAAGTTTGATAGAATCATCTATAATATGGTTACATGTATGATTATTGGTAGCTTGCAACCTGAAGTTTGCAAGATTATTTGAATAAGATCATTATGTTCATTTGTGCACAATTTCCAGATTATAATATCCATAATAATTTACTAAAGCCTTCATATATAGCTTAATCAATGCTTATTAGAACAAGATTTTTATTTCAGTGTTGGTATATCTAACTTGATATATTGCATCACTTATACATATTAAGCCAACAAAATTCTCCCAGTGAAATTGGTTTTTGGTCAGGAGTTAGATATTTTCCATATTAATGTTTGAATGTGTAATGTTTATTCTTATTGGTCCATAATAATGCACATATATGGAAAGTTGAGATAAATGTTGGGCAAAATTCTCCTCCTTATTTATCTCTAAATGAAACAAAATTATGTTTCTAAAAGATATATTAATCCCTTCTGATATAATTTGTAATTCATTCTGATACAATTTGTAATCCATTCTAATACCATTTGTAATTCCAAACAAATTAGACATTTAAACACAACTACTTATTAATCCTTAAGGTTCAGGGCACAAAAGTTGTGGATGAAACACCCAACCTACAAACCATTCATCCACACCCAACCTACAAACCATTCACAATTAACAATATCATTCCGACTCAGGGCACAAGAGTCGCTTACAAGTCACCATCAGAAGTCACAAAAATAAGAACAATTATTAATAATCCCATTAACCATATAGGTTCAGATATATTTCTCAAATCAATACTTAGTATCTCACACATACCACAAGACAATTTATTAATAGGTATAATTTCACAATATAATCATAAAGGTAGAATCAAATTATGCAAGCCATATAAGTTTTGCAATATACATTTCTCCTTAAAATAGTTTAACTATTAAGCCTACAGTGATAGCTACTATATCAAACTGTTGGCTCCTTCCCTTCACGCCTCGAACCACTAAGTCCCTTAAAAAAATAAATATCGATAGGATGAGACATAAAGTTCCAGTAACCAATAATCAATTCACAGAATATACAATAAGGATTGTAAGTCAGTGAAGCAGTGCTAATATACAATATTCAAACAAAATAATGTTTTCGATTCAATACAATCAGAATGCATAAGTGATCCCCCCAACCTACTCCTCCATATCACTCCTGGCCTCCCACCTGGGTCTAGGCCAACTCCACACTTGAGTGTGAGTCACAATAAAACCTGGCCTCCATCCTGGGTCTAGGTCGACTCCCCACCTGAGTGTGAGTCATGATAAAACATGACCTCCCACCTGGGTCTAGGCCGACTCTCCACCTAGGTCTAAGTCACAATACAGCCAACCACTATGATCAATAGTGGGGTAACCGCGGATACATTCACAATACATTACACAAGTCACATTATCACAAGATCACCCAACTACTTCCATACCACCTAATATGTCAATTACCCACAACTGCATAAATTCACAACATGTTGCGGATAAAGATAAATTATGAATAGTTCATCCTAAATATCTCTAAGCAAAACATGTCCTTTGTGTATATATATAAAGAAAATACTTCCCACTTTACTAAAATTGAACATATAAAAATAGAGATAAGATTCGTAATATATAACTAAGGCAAGGTTATCGAATTGGGATATGAATTATGAATCAGAAAACCTATTTTTGGAATCGTGAATCATTACGTATCGTGAATCGTAAGATTCATTAACATTTTTTAAGGATGACATAAATATAATTTTTCACATAAAAGATATAAAATTTATATCATAAAATTATGATTTGGAGAGTAAATAAATAATGTCTAAGGTTAATCAAAATCATTAAAATTGTAAAATTACTGTTGCACCTCAAAATTCAAAATTAAAAAATAAGACTAAAGTACTAAACATAAAATTAATCACTATCAGTATCTCATAGATCAATGTCACTCAATTCATCATCATCTTGCATTAATAATAGGACATCCTCTTCCTCCTCATCTTCAACATCAACATTTTCGTAATTGTTGTTCTCTTGTCCTACTATAGATTTTCCTTTGGCTTTGGCTTTGGTTTTGGCATTCAAGTTCCTTAGACCTAGAAAATAAAACTTAATAAGTATGATGGTATAATTTTAAAGTTTAAACAACTATCATTTAAAATTTAATTTCAAAAGATATATTATTCCTCTCTTCCTTTTATTGCTTGGAGCACCCTCATCAAGAGTAAAACTTTCATGTATGTCCATCCATGACTTATCAATCGGCAAGCAAGGATCTTCCTTTTCGTTATCCACTCATCATCAAATTTGATATCTGATAAACATATTGGATCATAATTTTCACCTTTCTCCTCTCTGCTCTTTTGTCTCATTTCAAGTTGGAGGTTATAATTGACAAACACAAGTGCATTCAACCTTTGTTGCTCTAATCGATTTCTTCGCTTAGTATGCACTTGATCAAAAGTGCTCCAATTTCTCTCACATCCGTTAGCACTACATGTGAGACTTCAAACTCTTATGGCTAACTTTTGTAACTCCTTGCATTCTCTTCCATAACTGTCCCACCAAAGAGCTATTGAAACAAATACAACAATATTTTATAAATAATCCCTAAAATAAAGCTGTATTTATAATAAAAAAATTAAATTATGAAAAATAGTAGTGAAAATTACCAGGTTGCTTTTTCTCTCTAGTATCTATTCCCATGGTCCTTCTAAAAGCCCCTTGGTAGATTTAAATGATTCAAGTTGATGATCAATTATAATTCTTGTCCTTCTATCTGGAAACATTCTTTCAATGGTTTCATATAAACCATATAAAACTTCACTGTCTGCATCAAATTTTTCACCATAATGGAATCTAATAGAGCAAGAAATAAGATACATTTTAACAACTATTTAAAGTGCATACAACTTACTTAGGATTGAAATAATATGCAGCTGCATGGAGAGGCCGATGTAGTTGTAAATTCCAACGAGTATCGATAATCTTCCACACCTTTTTATATCTTGATTGTACATTCTTCAAATTTTTAGCAATTTCTTCTTTGGCTCTATCCATTGCTTCATAAAATATATGGCATGGCAGGTCTATAGTCACCATCCACGAGCCTCAAAACTTTTACAAGTGGAACCACACACTTCAAACAATATTTGATAGAACCCCAGAATCTAGCATCTTTATAAAC
>JANTPZ010143928.1:0-12307 GCA_025593235.1 Vachellia pachyceras | reverse complement strand
GGAGAATCTGATCTAGATTTTGCATCAGTTATGGTTCAGGTTGGTCTTGACCTGTGAGAAATTAAAATGTGATGTCCTTCTAATTATAATGATGGCTTATCCTATCCCAAGTCCATGTCAAAATAGTTAAACAGAGCAGTTTTGTGATGCTTGTGCTTAATATTTTATGCTTTGTCTGCATCTGTGGTTCAAGGTAACTGGATTTGGTGTGCACTAGTAAGCGAACTAAATTTATGTTGTATCCAACTTATGTTGCTCACTTGATAACTTTAATTTAGGTTGAATGATTTTTTTATACGAGTTGGTGTGTATGTTAAACTAGATGTAGGTCTCGTGTGTTGCACAGATCTTGAAAAATGGAGGAAGCTTAAAATTCTTGTTTCCTTTTATTAGATTCATGGAAGATGTTTTTTGATTGGCTGTTCACAATTCAGTCAGAATCATGTTTGCCTTACTTTCCTATCCATGGTCAGTGGGGTGGGTGTGTGTGTGTGTGACATGTGACTTGCATGGATCCTCTGGACTATGTGCAAGTCACATGTTTATATCTTCTCACTTTAATGAAAAAGTTCTTGTTTCTTCGAATCAACAAGTGCCCAATTGTATAATGGTTGATAGGAAAGGACAATATCCTATCCAATTACTGTAAATCTGCTGTGGAGGTTAAGTATGGGAAGGGCCAATTATCCTACCAGGACCTTTATGTTAACGACTGTTGTATGTCTTATTTGGGATTTACAGATCTGGCTAGCTAGATAAATATGGGTGTGTGTGTGTGTGTGTGTGTGTCCTTTTACTGAGTCTGATCTTCCACTAATATAATAAGCTCAATCAGTTTTCATCAGCACATGTTTTGAAAAATTTCAGGCTTTGAATTTGATCTTACTCACATCGTCTGAATTATCTGAGCTTCGAGCTCTTTTGAAGCAATTAGTGGCAAATCCTGCTGGGAAGGACTTGTATGTTTCTTTGTATGCTTCGTGGTGCCATTCTCCAATGGCAATCATAAGTCTCTGCTTCTTAGCTCAGGTAGGTAGGACCTTTAACTTGGTTATGGCTATCTGTTTATTTGATTTTCTATTTTTCTTCATTTGCACAATACTTTTTATTTATAGCAATGTGCATTTGTGGTTGCTCAGCCTTAGTGTGATCATGTGAGTTAACTTTTTTTTATCTTTCTGGTCAGACCTACCAACATGCTAGTGCTGTCATTCAGTCTCTAGTTAAGGAGGATATTAATGTCAAATTATTGGTCGAACTGGATAAGCTAATTCGATTGCTGGAAACTCCAATCTTTGCCTATCTAAGATTGCAGGTATTCAATTGAAGCCACATATTTAATCTATCTACTGTTGTTTTTGGGTCTTGTAATAGCATACATTTAGTACTTAGTCCAGTAAAATGTGAAACGGGATGTGTTTCTGATGATTTAAACTATAGGTCAGCAATCACTTGTTATTGCCCTATCTTTTTATTCTTACTAAGCTTCTTAATCAAGTATTTATTCCAAGATCTAGTTTGCCCCTCCCTAGAGTTTTGAAATCCATTCAGATCACCATCCCCAATGTAGCACCCCTGCCCCTGAAAAATATTTTATTGAAAGATAGCTTATATGTTTGGTTTTTGGTTGTTTTCAGCTTAGACAATTCCTTCTTTAGAAAAAGATCCCTTGTTTATGACTTTTTCTGGAATGTCAAGGCCCTTTCTAAGATGTTGGTCAATAAGATAACTGCGGTGATCCTGGTATACAATTATTGGATGTATTGATTGAAGCTGAGGGTAGTCTAAGAAATCCTCAAGATGATGTCCAAACAGAGGATATGGTAATGGAGGACTTGCTGGCATGTCCTGAGTCACTATTGGAGGATTGGTAGGCAACTCAGGGGGATCCAATCCTGCACGCTTGACAGGTCCCAATTCTTGAGGCTACTCCACTTATTGCATCACTGCTCCACCACTTGGACTGATATGGAAGTTGGAACAGTTTCTAGCAGAGCAGCAGAATGAACATCATGACTCTATAAATCTTTTAACAATAACAGCAACAAAACTTTGTCCCACTAGGACTGTAAATCTTTCAAATCACCGAATTTACATTCAGTAGAATGTATGGTTGATAAGAGGCTAAACAGATACAGATCAGTGGCGCAAAAAAAGAGGGAATCAGTTGTTGATTTAGTCATAATTGTTTGTCATTTATTTTAATTATTTAATTTGTATTGATTCAATTGCTAAATCTGAGTTATGGGGTCTGTTAGTAAGTTAGTGGGATAGTTATGAGTTTGTGGGGTATCGAAGGAATTAATCAAAGTCGGTTATATTTCTCCTTCTATAAATATCCTAGGTTGTATTCCAGATTGGGACCGATGAATTGAATGAATCAGAATTTACTTTGAGATTGGAGATTCTCTCTTCTTTTGGCTTTTACCCTCATCCATTAAGTGAGATGCTTGCTTAATAGAGAGAGTAGGAGAGACTGATGAGTACCTAGATCCTGGGTCTCATCAATGGTCTTGGAATTGATTGGTTGATTCTAATCCCCTATGGTTGCCTACACATGATGGTGCATGATTGGACACATGCAGAGCATGGTTGATTGAACTAAGCTATATGATTGGAAATTTGGGAGCTGGCTGAGCATGTGTTTAACACGAAATGATGTTTTGCCTTTGCTAGAACAAAGATGGATTGCCGCGGTTTATAGATATAGTGGGACCAAGATGTATGCTAATACAAGTGGCATTTAACTAGAGGGCTAGGGCTTGGAACTATTGGACACTCAAAGGAATAGTGTCAAATGATCAAATTTGAGGATGGATTGAGTTCAATGGCATCGTCATGTAATTTATGTAGTCAACCCCATTTAATGGGACGAGGCATTGTTGTCGGATCAAATATGAGGATACTGATTTCATTTACTTAATTATGTCAAAGGCACTTGCTTCAATGCCTAAGGCATTTAGATGAGATTCTGTCTATGGTCACCACTTCTCATGTTGAGACTGGTGCTGCCTTCAATGAGGAACTTACAGGCGAATGCCTTTGATTTGCAACTTACGTGCCTCTGTATTTTCATGCAACAAGACAGGGGTCAGCTTAGAAGTCCAACTTAAAAATGTAAAAATTGTAATAGGAGGTGATAAGAAACTACAACAGTTTGAGCAAATGCAGCCATTTGACAGTTTATTTTTTAAAGGTGTAGTGCCTCAGAGACATTAGTGTGTTTGACTACCTGAATTTACCCTGAAAAGAATAGTGTGTTTGACGGACGGACGGACGGTCTAAAATTCCTACTATTGGAGAAGAATTTTTCAGAAATATTTATTATTCATCTCAAACTTCCTTCATGAAGCCATTGCCATGATCAAAACTATTGACTGACTTTTCAGTAACAATTGATTACCGAGGTCGGATTGTCTAAAATTCCTACTATTGGAGAAGAATTTTTCAGAAATATTTATTATTCATCTCAAACTTCCTTCATGAAGCCATTGCCATGATCAAAACTATTGACTGACTTTTCAGTAACAATTGATTACCGAGGTCGGATTGTCTAAAATTCCTACTATTGGAGAAGAATTTTTCAGAAATATTTATTATTCATCTCAAACTTCCTTCATGAAGCCATTGCCATGATCAAAACTATTGACTGACTTTTCAGTAACAATTGATTACCGAGGTCGGATTGTCTAAAATTCCTACTATTGGAGAAGAATTTTTCAGAAATATTTATTATTCATCTCAAACTTCCTTCATGAAGCCATTGCCATGATCAAAACTATTGACTGACTTTTCAGTAACAATTGATTACCGAGGTCGGATTGTCTAAAATTCCTACTATTGGAGAAGAATTTTTCAGAAATATTTATTATTCATCTCAAACTTCCTTCATGAAGCCATTGCCATGATCAAAACTATTGACTGACTTTTCAGTAACAATTGAACTCCAGTGTCATATTTATAGGCTTTTCACACCTTGTTCTATATGTGCTTGTTCTGTTAGTTTTTATTCTGATCTCGGTTTTAGTTGAGCTTCCTTCTGCAAGATGAGTATAGTACTAACAAGTTCTTGTTATTTACTGTGTATCAATAAATTCACTGATATATTTCAATATTTGTTTTCTGAGGGGTCTGAAACCATTGTTTCATATTGCAGCTTCTTGAACCTGGAAGATATATGTGGTTATTTAAAGCCTTGTATGGTCTTCTGATGCTGCTTCCCCAGGTATATGCAAATTGAGCGATTTCCTTACATTGCAGTATTCTTTACTCAGACAGTCAAAAAAGGCCTTTATACTTTGTGTATTTTAATGCATCTTTTTCTAGCATGTGGATAATAACTGATATATCTCTTTGTTTGCATCATCCTGTATAGTGATGATCATTTATATCATTTTGTCGTGTTTTAAGAATCAGCACGTTGTCTGTTCTGGTTCTGACCAGATCACTGTGGTTCCATAAATTGGCCTAGAGCCACCGGGACCAGACATTCTTTTTGCAACCATTTCTGATGAATATAAGTTAGTTCAGTTGGGTCAACGGGTTTTCTTGTATTTGAAGTGGCTGCATATAAATCGTCCACATCAGACTCATCACAAGCAACCACATCATGCCTTTTTGACAAACATCTTGTTATCACAGTAGTTTACAAGCTGGGAATCAAACCTGCAAACCAAGTATGTGCCATAGACTGTTAAAGCCATTTGCCTCGAGGGAATATAACTTATTAATTATTTATTCTGTTATTAGTGAATAAAATGTTGATATTTATACAAAAATAGTACGTGTATTTTACATTTAACAAATTTGTATCTGTGCTGATATTTTACATCACTGGTTTAAATAAATATTTTTTAAAGTTTATATTTCTAACTAATTCAAGATTATAAAACCAAGTCATAATCCGTACTAACTAGTATTATTAATATTTTCTTATTTCTCTTGGTAATATAGCATTATATATTTTCATATTAGAAATAAAATTTTAAATTTTCAAATTTCTGAGTCAGCCACAGTCAAAGCGCCTAACTGTTTAACAAACTCTCTTATCTAGTGAAATGACAAATTTAGTTTTCAAAATGGGTTTTTTTTTGTTCCTTCACCTTTTTGAAGGACTTTCCCTTTAGAGACATCTATCATTGACGTCTAACGTGCCTAATCTATTGATGAGATGAAGAGTTCCAAAACTTTTGCATCTGGGTGTTGCACTAACATGCCTGAGTTGATTTGGATGAATAGTTAACATGTGGTTTATACGAGGGAAATGATCTGGTTGAGAATACATTAAAGAAATTGAGAACCTACTGGTTAGTGATTGGTGGAGGACTAATGATTGTCTGCGCCTTTAGATGCTTTATATTTATCTTTGTACTTGAACTGGCAAATTTCTCATAAACACGAGTTTTCATTTTTGAATTGTGTTTTCTATGTAGCCTTTCAAAAGTTTGTGATGCTACCGGTTTTCGTAGTTGTTTGGAGTTGATATTAATTCTTTCAAATTAATACTGTCATGCAGCAAAGTGCTGCCTTCAAGATTCTAAAAACTCGTCTAAAAGCCGTGCCACCTTATTCTTTAAACGGAGAGCAATTTAGAAGAACATCCTCAGAGAATCCTTTCCAAATTCATCATCACATGACCGGTGGATCTCAAATCACTGAGGATGGGGACATAGCAGTGAATGTTGGCAACCTAGATAATGGAATCAACTTTGCTGCAAGACTACAACAGTTTGAGCAAATGCAGAGCCAGCATCGCATGCATGCTAGAGCTCAGGCACAGTTGCGCATTACTTCCACTTCTGTGCCCAAGGTTGCTGACCTCTTCATACTGCCTTCTGCGTATTGATTATGGCTGTGTTTGACAGTTATATTGCAAATCACGTTTGCGTAAGCCGAGATAAAACTCCTCTATATACTTATCTTAGCTTATATGAAATCATTCTTCTAACGGATTCCTAAACACTTAAAATCTAGGGAGAATCACTGTGAGGTCTTAGGGAAGGAATGTAACTATCAAAAAGTTGTATAAAAATTAGCATAATGAATACCTTGTCATTTCCTACACCAAAACTTGTCATTGCATGTTTCTTACTTATTATTGGACTTTTGATAATTATATTCATTTTTTGGCACCTCAGTGATTCTCCCTAGAATCTATGGGTTAGGAATATGCACGTGCGTGTAATTTGTCAGAAGTGCGAATATCTCTCTACTACTTGAAATCATTTGCATGCACTCTAACTTAGAAATTAGCGAAATAATCCCTTTAATGGAGATGTCACCTAGAACTTGTAGCAATACTCTGTGTGGCACACTCATTTGTCTGGAGACACTTGACAAATCTTAAATAGCCTCTCCATTGATGGGATTAATGGTAACAACTGATAAGAGTTTAAATCCAGAAGGATAACATTTTTTTTTTGGGGGGGGGGGATATTTGCACTTCGTCCTCAAATTTATATGAGGTTTGAGGGAGAGGGTCTGGGGGAAGATTTATCGTCATTATTGACACAACATTTTCTTCATGTATTGTTTTTTGCCCAAACTGTTTCAAGTCACCATTTTTTTGTTTCCTTTTCTCTTACCATCACCAGAGTCATGCGGAGGACGCAGAGAGACTGCTGGAAGAAACAAGGCAGCGTCTGTCATCTGATCTTTTTGTTTCTTCTTCTCCAAGATCATCAAACAGAGGCACTGGGCAGCTACAACTATAATTATAATGTTGCGCTTGCCCATGGTGAGTGAAAAATTATGTACGGATCTTAATGTTTGTGAAATTTGAATGGGTTAGGATATGTAGAGTTGTAAATCATAGTAGTTCATCTTACTCAGAGGCTGGGGGTGGAGAAATTGGGTTTGGAATCACCATGATGAAAGCTTGGGTTTTCTGGGCTATTCTTTTGATCTTGTAAACAGGAAAGGCTCACGTGGTTCTATTTTGTTTTGTTGATAACCATGCGGGCCAAAGGCATATGTTTATTTAGAGAAGTTTCATTTCTTTATTTCCAATGTCCATTTGCAACCGTATGATGACAGAAATAATAATAATTGCAACCTTTTGATGATAAGCATCTAGATTTTGCACTCGTGGCATGCAAAGGGATATTGATTCTTTGATTCTAGGGGAATGAAGTGAAGAAGAATGGAGGAAAAATTTAAATAAAAATAAAATGAGTTGAAAGGCCAATGTAAATTCAATTATAAACTTAGTCTTCTTTATTTTGATCAATCAAACTTATTAAAATGCCCCTTTCCCTTCTGTTCCTCTTGAACAAAACCTGTGATGAGAACTAATGAAAGGTAAATGTTGAGTAAATATTAATACGATAATGCTAGAATTTAGGGAGAATTGATGATAAATCCTCCATTAAGGAATTAGTTAGAGAATAAGATCTGTCATTAAACTAAATCAATTTTAATTTGGCAATCATACTATTAAGTTTTGTGTGTGTGTGTACACCTGCTTTTGAAGGGTAGCTCTAGACTCAAGCTGAAATGGAGAGAACAGGGGTGTTACTGCTTAGGAACACATTACACAACGGACTGCCTTGTATTATTCTCATATACATCAAATCTACATCGAAGTACTAGCTATAAATTTAGTGATAGCAAATCCACCCAAATTGCGTCGTACGACTTAAAAATTGTACTGCAAATTCAACGGCAGGGTCCTTATGATCAACCAGTTTCACTTTACAATCAACATCTTGGCTGGCAAGTCAGGATACAAGTGCCAGTGCTCTTCAGAAAATTACCAACTTTACAGAGCATAGATTTTCTCAATATCAGAATCATAATCATCCAATTCAGATATATTTGCAGAGTAGGACCAAGAGAAAGATTTGCTTCCACTAGCTCTCTTGATACGGGAATCGCTGCGGCAAATGCCAAAATGTTGTTGGAAAACAAAGTAGCATAGGCATGCTAGAGTTCCAACTATGGTGGGTACACCCAGAATGGTTATGGTAATAGCCATCCATGTTTGCTTTTTTCCAACAGCAACAAATGCCAAAGCCAGAAAAGCCCCACATGTGCAAGCACCAGCAGCCCACATTAGCTTGTTAACCACTGACACAACCTGCTTTTGAGCCCTTGTGTCCCAGGCTACCAAGGTGATCTGAACAACCACCACTGATAAAGAGATGAAAAGAGATGTAGAGTTTAAAAGACAGAAAGCTTGGAAAGCAACGTTATCAGCTATGTTAGCCTTCCCAGTCTCAGGTCCTTCCATAATATATTGGCCAGGCAAATTGAATATAGCCAAGAACGCTACTGAGGCAAAAAGGACAGCAACAACTGTGACAGAGTTAATTGTATTTTGAACTGCTTCTCTATGAAGCTTTTTCAATTCTTTAGCAATACCAGAAACTCGCCTACGAGTTTTCAGGTTTGCCTCGAGTTGTGATTGCACTTCATGCTTTATATCACTCACGGTTCTTTTAAGTTCCATAGCTTCATCAACTTTGCCAACATGCCTTGCGTACTTGGCACCATAATCTGCAAGGGCCTCCTTGATCTCCAAAGCTGAATCACCATACTGCAATTTATCTGCCAAATCCAATGCAGTTTCCTGTTGGTTATTGATGGCATTGACATCCATAGCAGTGCAATTTAGCAGAAGACTCACAATCTGAACAATGAGAACTGTGTCAGTAGAAGAAGGAAATCAGGGAAGAAAAAGAAAATCTTTGCAAGAAACAATTGCTTTATTTTGCTAGAAATGCAAGAAACATTTGTTATGTGACACAAGGGTATGCATTTGGTTCATCGCACTTGAGCATTTGTTCTGTCAATAAACCTTACCAAATATATAGCATGGGAACAATCTAAGGTTCAATAATCACCTTATATTTCCATATAAACCCCATGTTATACCTTCATAACCCATCCCATAAAATCCGAGATAGATCAGTACAGTGTTTTGCATTGTTGCTAGTAAATTAACAAATTTTAAAACCACTAGGTTGACCAATTATCCCGGTTATATTTAGTTAAGGAGATCACTACTTCCATGTCCTAAGAATAGACTCACCTGCCAATAAATTAACATACTATACTTAGTGAAGTGATAAAACTATCAGATTGGATGAACTTAGTCGAACAGAATGGGCATATGTTATAATGTGGACGTAAAAGAATGAAATGGTCACTGGTCTTGCATATGGAAGGAAAGACCAAAATGTTCCATTGCAGACATCATTATAGGAGCTGAAAGATTGGATGGCTACATCAATAATGAAACTGAACAAACATGGTATGGTATAGGGCTACAGCTACATGAATGTAAAAGTCACCTGTGAACGACCCTTCCTTGTGGCCATATGTAAAGCAGTATTCCCCTTCTTATCTCGCTCATTCAATATAGTGGGATCAGCTTGTAATATCTCCTTTACCACCGAAGGAAACTGTCCTTTTACAGCCATATGCAGTGCAGTTTGACCCTTTTTATCTTTGACAATGACTATTCCTCGATCTCGGTCAATAAGTGCTTTCACAATATGAAAAAGCCCGTACCTAGCAGCATTGTGCAACGCAGTTTTTCCATTCTTCCTAACTATAAACATTGAATCAACATCTGCATCCAAGATAGCATTCACCACATCCAAATGATCTTGAACAGCTGCTGAATATAGTGGACTAGTGTTTGAGGAGTCACACAACTTACAAACCTCAGGCACCTTGTTCAAAAACTCTTTCACGATATCTGGAAAATGATTGACAACGTTGAAATGTCATTGCTGAGATCTTTATTATATTAAAAAAATCCAACGAAACTAATAATTCCACTATAAAGTGCATCAAGGTACAACAGCAACTTTGAGTCTTCAAAGTAAACAATATTGCATCCATCGTGAATTCATCATTTAGGGGACCTATCATGGGCGTCCACAAGGTACTTAAATCAAAACTGCAGCCAGGAGTACCGTATATACTAAAGGATACAACTTCAACAGCATTATTCTATTATACTGCTCTGAAACTTCGAAATTGTATTTTTGCACTTTCAATTTAAAGTAGTATTTTTGTTCAATTTAAAGTCGTATTTTTGCCCTTTCAATGCAGCATGAAACGACTAATGAATCAATATATGGTGTGCTTATGTATTATTATTTTGTTCAAAATATGAATCACTAAGTTAGGATGAAATTAGGCGAAAACAAAACTTTCAACCCTAAGGTTGAAGGGCTAAAATGATTCCAAAAACTGAGGAGGCGAATTAATACCAGAAGGCTATACTCCGAAAAATAGACAGACACCCAACTGATGCGATCAATTTCATCGTCAAACTACCACGCCTACATGCATATAGTCGCGTAATTTATTTATTTATTTATTGTTCACTGCATAATCTGATGCTAAATTATGATTGAGCCCAATCTCGTTTCAAGCCCGAATTATATATTAGTCAAAATATGAATCACTTAATTTCCGTGTATGATACAATAAAGTAGTACGAGAGAGATGCAGAGAAGAGAATACCTAGATGACCACGCTTGGCGGCAACATGGAAGGCATTCATGTCGGATTTGGACCTGATCTTCACAATCTCCAAGTCACAGTACTTGAGCAGGTAGCTGAAAACTTCAGCCAGATTATGCTCGGTGGCGATGTACAACGGCGTCTCTCCGGCATCGTTCTGGAGGGACATCAAGTTAGAAAACGAAGAAGCATCTTCTCTATTAAGCTGCTCCAGGAGTTGCTTCAGGTCACCCAAGTCCCCGGATCGAACAATTGAGAAAATGGACTGGTACCTAATGAATCGCAGAGCCTTTGGATCCATCATCGTGCGAACACGCGCGCGCGCACAAAAACAATGCTTCCTCAATTCTGGATTATTCTCACTCACACCCTAATCCACCAGTTTCTCCCTCAGAAACTTTTGTCGTTTCTTCTTGGAATGGGAAGCAAATTGAAGCAAACAGAAAGAAGAGTAAGAATGATAATGGTAGATTTGGATTCGGAGTTTTGAGGAGGAGATGAAGGCGGAAATGGAGGTGGGGTTCTTGCTGGTGTTCCTTCTTTAACAGATTTCGATTATTTGGAGCATTTATTTTATTTGGATGATGTGATTGATTGATTGAGGGTGGTGGGGTCTTGACGCAGAGCAAATCCATGTAGTGATGAGCCAATTGACTTTCCATGGATTCCTCAACGCGACGCGAATCTACAGTGCCCATTGCTTGTCCATTAGTGTAGGCTGGCCGCAAATACACGCAGGCCAGGCTGCAGAATCCTGCACAGAGCCTAACAGCTAAAAAGATTTACACTTTATTTTCTTTCTTAACACTAATAAACTTTCTTTGCTTTCAATCATGAACAGGAGGAACTCCTTGGAAGAGTTTCATATAAAAAAAAAAAAAACTTGAATCCATCGATACTTAATGGTTAAGTGAGGGGATAGCTTCTCTTGACCTTGGTTATATTGCGTTTTTAAATTTAATACAATTTAACACTTGCAGTGCTGTGAGATCAATCTGAACGAAGATGGCTCAGATAAGGATCATCGTATTCCCAAGCTGGTAAAACTTGATATGAGCCTTTCGGGGATTTCTTCCTTGCGTTCTCTATCCGCAAAGTTACCATGTTTGTTTACTAAAATGCAGTTGATGCTAACATATAATGTGCCCATTTGTAATAGATGCAAGCTATTTTTTGATTTATTGTCTACAAAATAAGTTGTGGAAAGAGTTTTATCTCAACTTACATAATATCAATATACTTTTTTTATATAATTGCAAATATGCTGATTAATATTACATACACTTATTTAAGGGCTAAAGTACTGTCGTAGTAACAAAGTTTTTTTACCAGTAATGGGTCCGTTTGAAAAAGCGGTAGAGAAGTGCTTTTACGTAAGTCGAGATAAATATATAGAGGAGATTGTCTCGTTTTACGAAAAAACACTGTTGAACGTGCTTTTAGGTTAGAGTTAAATGTTTCCAAACGGACCCAATATCCCAAACCTCACCTCTTTTTTTTAGGATCCATTTGTTCCCTTTATTGCTTTATAACTAACTTCGAGCTAATTTTATAGAATTGTTAAAATTGTACTACTTTTAAAAGATTATCTTTGATTTTGCATGATTCAAAACTTAGTACCGGACAAAAAATCTTTAGGGAGAATTACCCCCAGGTCTCAAGCAAGGCAATTAAATATAAAATGGTCCCAAATATTAGCCTTTAATACAAAATGGTCCCAAACATTCACAAAATTATAAAATGGTCCCAGGAATAGCTGCTCGGGTTGTAAATGAAGCTGCTGAGGTTGTAAATGACAAACAACCTCAGCAGCCTTCATTTACAACCT
>JANTPZ010143925.1:0-15364 GCA_025593235.1 Vachellia pachyceras | reverse complement strand
TCGCCCTTCAAAATTATATAAATAAAAATCTAATTTGAATTTGGAAAATCCGTGTTTTGTCATTGTGATCCGTAAATAGAGATCTATCTATTGGGCATCTGTAAATTTTCTGATATTTTGGTCAACTGGTTGACTTTTGACTTTGACTTTGACTTTTCCTTTGTCAAATGACCAAAATGCCCTTCAACTTTCTCATAATTAACATTTTGCCCTTACTTTCTCTACTTTTTTCAAAATTACTATTTTGCCCTTACCTTTGATACTGAAAGACCTTTATGCCCTTGGTCTTTTATTAAATGACATATGGGTCCCTTCCTATAAGGTTTCCCATCCTCATTTTACTTCTAGGGCAAATATACTTAATTTTGAAATTCACACGGAACTTCGTGCCTGAACTTCGGCCCTTAGTCTTTCTTTCTTTTTGAGCTTTCTACTTTTCGTCCCAAATTCATCATCATAATCATCAGATTAGCCTTTATTTCATTTAGTATGAAATTATGGATATTACACTATGCTCGAGAACTGCTCTTCTGACAACTTTTATTACTGACACACTTCACCTACGCTATATACCTACTTTCTTTATCTATGTAACGACATTTGGAATGCTATATGTCATCATAAATGCAGAAACTTGGGACATTAAATAAGGAATGAAGCACAGACGTATTCCGAGACTCGGAGGCTTTAACGTTCTTCTGCAGTCAAAGCATTGATCTTTTCTTTGAAAATTATTAAGCAATACTCAAGCATTGAAAGAGCTATGCTCGAGCACTGCTCTTCTGACAGCTTTTATTACTGATACACTTCACCTACGCTATATACCTACTTTCCTTATCTGTGTAACGACATTTTGAATGCTATCTGTCCTCATAAATGCAGAAAATTGGGACATTAAATAAGGAATGAAGCACAGGTGTTTTCCGAGACTCAGAGGCTTTAACGTTCTTCTGCAGCTGTCATTGCTCATCATTCAAACAACATTAAATGCTACATTAAAGGCTAACCAGATGATTGTTGTTGAGAGTAACGGCTATTAATGAAGTCCAATGGACATTTATTACTCCTTAACTATAGAAAGCCAAGCATTCAATACAGAGAAGACGACGGACATTTTGAATATTCAAAGCTATTTATTACATTCTCTGTAAAACTTTCAAAATTCCTTTTGTACTTCACTATTAGCCATATACTATTTTGAGAGAGTTTCTTTAAGCAAAAACTCATTATAAATCTGTGAGAAACTCAAATTTCAGACCTTGAGCTTGTTGGGCTGAGATAGGGATAGAAAACAAAGAGTACATCACTCTGTTTTAGTAAAAAGTGAAAGGGGGTGAGGTCCCATTTGTACATGTTTGAGAAGCCTCATATTGCTATTGATAGTGGATTTGGAAATCTCAGGGGTGCTCTGAGGACTGGATGTAGGTCAAGTGGATTGAACCAGGATAAATCTTATATGTCTTTCATCCCTTTCCTCTCTCGCTAATATTTTTCTCACTTTTAGTTTAAATTCTTAAAATTTATAAATTGACCAATTCACCCCCTCTTGGTCAAATCCTACGCTAACATTTAGCATCAGAGCATGTCTCTTATTTAAAGGACATAACAGTCTTAAGAGTGATCATGGCAGGATTTGGCAAACATATACTCACGACAGAGCTTCCATCACCAGGCCTCCAGCAATGAAATGGTAAAAAAATTTTGTTTTGGAAAATTAAGTTTCAAAATTTTATCTTAGCAACTGACATTGATTTGTGGGATGTATTTGAACAGGGAAACTTTGTACCTTTGAAGGTAGAAGATGGACTAACTCCTAAAACTCGTTCGGAGTTTGACAGTGAAGATCTATGGAGAGTTCATCTCAACAGAAAGAAAGTGCTAATGTTGTAAACATCATTAAATGAATATGATTTCTTTAAAGTCTGCACCCTACCATATGCAAAACATATGTGGGACGCACTGGAAATAGCTTATAAAGATACTGAAGCAGTAAAAGAAAGTAGAGTCAACATGCTGACTACTGAGTATGACTTACTCAGAATGAAAGATGAAGAAACCATCACTGAGTTCCAAATGCGTCACACACATCTCATCAACAGACTGGCTGCTCTTAGTAAAACATATGACCAACGGTCTCAAGTAAGAAAAATACTAAATGTTTTATCAAGCAAATGGGAAGCTAAGGTTACAGCTATTGAAGAATCCCATGGAGAATCAATGACTTCAGTAGCAGCTCTCTTTGGAAGTCTTGCTGAGTACGAGGGCAAGGAAAAATTCAAAATGGAGCTATCCAATATTGAAGAAAAGAAAGAGAAGGGACTGGCACTCAAATCCATCAAACAAAAGGAAAAGGAGTCAGAAATAGAGGATGAAGAAGATGATGTTGAAGATGAAGAACTTGCAATGGTGGTCAGGAAATTCATATGTATGTACAAAAAGGATCAAAACTTCCGAAGGCCACAAAGAGGAGGATCAAGCAAAATAATTTGTTATGAATGCAACAAGCTAGGCCATGTAAGGGCAGATTGTCCTCAACTTACAACTCAAAATAAAGAAAAAGAGAAGAAGAAACCAAAATTCTTCAAGAAGAAAAAGGCATATGTTTCAGGTATATGGCGTGACAGCTTAGATGAAGAAGAAAGTGAGGCTGAGGAGGAAGCTAATCTCTACCTTGTTGACCAAGAGGAAGACTCAAAAGCAAAAGAGGTGATCCTTGAACCTAGTTATGATGAATTACGAGTAGATTATGATGAAATGCATATTGAATTATTAAAATTCGCAAAAGAATTATCTTTTCATAGAAAAAGAGTCAAAGAACTTGAAAAACCAAATGAAAATCCAATTACTCCCAAAGCTTGCTTAAGTTGTCAAGTTTTGAAAATTGAAAATGAACGTCTATCTAAAACTCTTAAAAAATTTACTCGAGGCAAGTTATTTTGAAAAATCAAAGAGTTATAAATAACAGAAGTGGTACAGGGTGCAATACTCAAAATGATTTCAAAAAGGGAAAGAAGAAGACATGGAACAAAATTTTCAAAAATCTTTGCATACTTCATAACCATTTGCATTTTGTAACTACTGCAATAGAAAAGGACATCAAACTTCAAAATGTTACTTTATAAAGAATAAACCTTTAGCAACATACAAATGGATACCAAAAGGAATAGAAATTCCTAAAGTCCCTAGAACTAACCCAAAAGGACCCAACAAGACTTGGGTACCTGAAACCATTAAATGATTCTTATGCAGGTATGTCTTCGAGTATCTAAAGCAACAAAATGGTATGTTGACAGTGGATGCTCAAGACACATGATAGATGACAAGAGTAAATTTGTCAGTCTGAAAGCCAAGGATGGTGGAAAGGTAAGTTTTGGAGGAAACCAATCTGGAAGGATAGCTGGAATTGGTGAAGTTGCAAATACAAATGGTGCACCAATCAAAGATGTATATCACGTGGAAAGACTTTGCCACAATCTTCTCAGTGTGAGTTAGAGTACAAACAAAGCCAAGTGGGCGATATTTGACTCTAAGTAATTCTTCATTATCAACAAGAAATATCTTCCCATTGATAAAGAAAAGTTGAACATTCAACTCAGAGCCCCTAGGGACGGTAACTGTTATACTACTGAATTAGAAAAGATTTTTACAAATTCTTGCTTAATTAGTCAAGCTGATGAGAATCAAATGTGGCATAAACGTTTGGCACACGTAAATATGCATCAACTTGACCAGTTGATCAAGAATGAATCAGTTCAAGGGCTTCCAAAGTTAAAATGCAAAAGCGATTTAGTTTGTAATGATTGCCAAATAGGTGTAGTTAGATCCCTGAGAGAGTTTAATTCAAGAGACTGAATAAAGAAGACTTCCTCTCAAAAGGTAGAAGTGTTTCTCTCTCAGCTCACTATGTAAGGATAATTTCACTCATGATCTGCTTATTCAAATATCTACCATAGGCTTGTAATTATTCTACCTCTCTACCATAAGATCAATATAATGTGAATCAAGAGGACTTTGGGGTTTAAGATGGATGATGGGGGTTGCAAATAATGATGTAAAATGGTGAAAAGATGTAACACACCTTAACTAACCCCTTTAGCTTCATTTTATATTATTATGGAACCATTCTTGGGTCTTGAATAGCTTAAAAAGTCAAAAGAAATCAAATCTGAAAATTTGATTTTTAAAAGTTACCATTCATTGAATTTTGGCCCAACTTTGAAATTCATAACTGATTCTAGAAATATCAAAATTGAGTGGTTCCAATTTCTATTTGAAGCATACAAGGTCCTCTACAGAAAAATACTCATTGGATCATAAAATTGTTCATTTGAATCAGTTTACTAGCGAAGTTTCACTATTCATTTGGTAATTTTTTCATTTTTCCCAGGTTTCCCCCTGATTTTTCTTCAAATTTGGAGCATCATATCTGCTCGTACAAAGCTCCAAATCCATTGTTCTTTGGCTCATTTAAAAGCTTGGAATATGAAATATTTTACTATAAAAATTCACCTCATTTGGAGTTCATTTACCCCGTTTCACGTTATGCCAAAGTACAGGGTTTGACCAACTTTACAATCACCATTTACTCAAACTTGTTATTTCATAACTTCATACTTAGGCATTCCCACTTTTAAATCTCATTTTTTCATGATTAATAATGCATTTGGTAGTAAATAAAGCATGCTTCCACTACTCTATAGCTATTATGCATGTAGGGATTAATTTACATAAATACACAACAACATGAACTTAAGGGTAACTAAGTTACATAACCAAACATCCATCCAAAAAGCAACATAAAACTTGCTTCATGCATCATTTAGCTTGTCATTACCCTTTGATGAGCTTCCACCTAAAAATGGTTAGTGGGGGAGAATCAGATTTTTGGAAATCCCAATAGCAAAACTATCTAACATATTTCATAAAATGCGTGACAACTTTCTATATAAAAGTGGATTCATAAAAGTGCAACATGAGACACAGATGCATATGGCCATAGCATACAAATGCACACATCCACACTTTCATCATCACAAATTCTCAAATCAAGTCATGCATAATTCAAAAGACATTTTCATAACAATTTAGATTAGAGTTAGATGGTCTTGCTACATTTAGCTCTTAATTTCTCCTTAACTTGGATGCCTTCTTGATCACTTGAGAAACTAATTCCTTTCTCCAAACTCTTGCCTACATAATTCAAAACATTATAACCACTAAACATAAGCCATTATCAAGGCAAAAATCAATGTAAAACTCCCTTAAACTTCCCCTTGAATTACATAGGCCTTAAGACATCAAAACTTGTCTTTAATGTTTTCAAATGCTTCCCAAAAATTGTGCTTACTATTAACCTACACAAAACCTCATTGCCATTGGAAGCATTAAAATCATCAAAACAACACTCCTTTATCCACTTTCCAGATTTGCATGAAAATTCCAAGTGAAGGAAAAGTGATTCTTTTTCAAGTTTCCATGGTATGTAGCATCATTTTCTTGTTTCTAAACACATTCTCATGGATTGTATAGCTTGAATTCAAGTCTCCTACATCCATTAGAAATTTTGGCAGCACATTCCCTTAGGTTTTGACATCCCAAAATTTACAAAACATCAAGCAACAACCAAACAACCATAAACTTTACTCCAGCATACTCCTTACAACATAAGGAGTAATTTGCTACCTTTGATTTCCTCTAAATCCCTCTCTTTCTCACTTTCATACTCAAGAACCCTACCTTTCAATCTTGAAAAAGAGAGGTTTAATCAAGAAACTAAACCATTAGAAAGGTAGAGGAAGCTCCAAGGATCAAGAATATGCAAAAGATTGCATCAAAACTCAACTTACCTTGGATTTCTTGGAGATTTTTCCTCTCTTCTTTAGCTCCATGGCTGCCATTCTTCTCACTCTTTTGGGGCTGCTTGAGCATGAAAATGAGGGCTGGAAATGAAGGAAACATCTAACCATAAAGGCTTTAATGATAAGCCAAATTGATCTAATGGCTAGGATTTGTTCTTGCAAAATAAACTTGACCTAATGGCTTGTAATTCACCACTACACTTGACACTTACTTGGCTCTCATTGATTTCCATAATTATGTCATTATGGGCTATGCATGGGTTTAAAAATCTGGTTGGAAATTTGGTTACACTAACCAAACCAGTTACCGTTCGGTTACTTTTACCGATTATACTTTTTAACGGGTAAATGTAACTTTGCTTCAGTAAATCTTTCTCCACTTTTCTCGAGATGTTTTATTCCTCTTTTAATCTCCATAATTCATTTACTAATATGGCAAAATATTTATCTAAAAATACCACTGAAATTCGTCCAAAAATAACATGGTAATTTTATCCTGTCGAAAATTCCTGAAAAACATATTTCTGACGGGAAAAATATTTTTAGGGCATTAAAAATTCTAAAATCTTCACTAATATTCTAACCCTTTTCCTTTCCTCAATTAGCCCTTCGGATTTTCTGAAAATAATTTTTGAATAAAATTATATTTTCAGGGTTTTTGGGCCTTTTTCCTTAAAACCAAGAAATGCGCCTCAATCGTATATTGGGCAATAATTTTATTAATTACTATAAAATTCACTTTATTTTTGTGTACATTGAACTCAACTGACTGAGGCCTCCTGGCACCTCAAATAATTATTTTCGGCCGATTTACCTTCAAAATTCTCTAAACAAAGATCTAGGTCGCATTTTGACAATTTGTCAAATCTTAGTTAATCAGTGAGTTCTACTCTATATTTTGGGCATCTGTGATTTTTTCTGATATTTTGATCAACAGTTGACTTTGTCAAATGACCAAAATGCCCTTACACTTCTCTTAATGACCAAAATGCCCTTGCACTTCTCTTAAAGACCAAAATGAAATGAAACAAGTGGATGAAGTGTGAAAAAGAGATTTTAGCCATGGCAAAAATAAGCTTTAGTCGTGGCGAACAGTGTCTGAGAGGGTAAACAGGTGAAAATTTAGATTTTTGGCCATGGCAAAAGTATACTTTAGTCGCGGCGAAGAACACCCGAGAGAAATCTCTCGTTAAAAATGCAAGTTACGCCGCGATGAAACTCAACTGTAGTTGCAACACACTACACTCGAGAAGGTGTTTTTCTATGGAATTCATGTACATCACGGAAAAAATGGAGATTGGTCGCGGTAAAAATGAAAAAATTATGCAGAATACATATGAAAGTTGGTGTAAATGCTGGTCTTCCTAAAATGCAATGCTATGATATGCACAAGTTGATCCTATACTATAAACAGATGCCAAACAAACAAATAAAAATGCCAAACAAACAAACAAAAACACAATCTAAACTAACTAATGGCTGACTCAGCTCCCCGGCAACGGCACCATTTCCAAGGATTGCACAGGGTGCAACCCTAGGGTCGTTCTCTCCAGAGCTTTGTATACCACTAGATTTTAGCTTGTGTTTAAGTTAGTTTTGCAAATAAACACTGTTTTTGATTCAAAATAACTATGTACCTAAAGGCTAAATACAAAATAAAATTTCTTTTTGGTATTTTTGAATTATGAGGAAGCAGCAAAACAAGATTAAGGAGTAAAAGTGTTTGATGTTGGATTCCCTCTTGAAAATGAATATAGCCATCATAGTTCGCAAAAGATTAGGGAAAGTATTAGTTTTCACACTAGGTTTCGTAATGAACTCCATTCCATGAAACCCTTTAGAAATACTTAGTGTGTGTATGAAAATCACAAAGTGAAAAATTCAACTCAACACATCATTGCCTCTAAAATAAGCACAACTAGGAAGATAGAAGAGAACAACAAAGATTTCATTGAATAGGTAGAAATGAGACTTCACTCTTCCATGTCAATCACAAAACAAGTTCAATACGCAATTAATCCAAGTTTGGCTCAACTGAGACCAAGTATCTATGTACAAATTACAAGTTCTAACTCAGAAACCATGTAATCCATAACATAAATACAGATTGAAAACTAATACTCCCCTTTCAGAACTTCAAACTCAGACTATCTTCATCTTCAAGAGGAAAGGAGATGCTCAGCTACTCATTTGATGCGAAATTGGGCTCCGAATGGATGATTGGAGGTGCATGGGTGGATTGATGGTGAGATGCGTGAGATTAGGGTTGTGAGTAGAGAGAAAATGGGGTGCATGTGTGTTCTGCCTCCTTCTATCTCATTTTTTTCTTCTGAAACTTACCCTAATTAGGTTATACTAACCGTCCAGGGTCGGATCCAAGAAGGCAGGTCGGGTTTATTTTCCTTTTGGAGCCTAATCTGTAACTGATGCGCGATATTCGCCATGGCGAACCTCACCCGAGGTTCATGCTTGTCTGATTGAACTTCAGCCGCGATGAACTGTGAATTGCACCACGAAGAAATTTTCGAAAGTTGTTTCCTCATGTTCTGGTTCAGAGTTCCTGAAATGGAATAGCAAATATTTGAAGCATCATTTGCTCGTGATGGAATTTAAGCACAATTATATCATTATTCATGGCGGATGCACTCAAAATCACACTAATATAGATCAATAAGTCTAAATCTCAAATTAAGCACAAGAAGGGTCATATAGAGCTAAAATTGAATTAAAAACTCTAAAAATTCAAGTACAAAAGTGGTATAAATAAAGCTCAATCAAACATTCTGAATATTCAAAGCTATTTATTACATTCTCTGTAAAACTTTCAAAATTCCTTATGTATTTCAGTATTAGCCATCTACTCTTTTGAGAGAGTTTCTTTTAAGAAAAAACTCAAATCTGTGTGAAAATCAAGGTTCAGATCTTGAGCTTGTTGGGCTGAGATAGAGATAGAAAACAGAGAGTACATCACTCTGTTTTAGTAAAAAGTGAAAGGGGGAGTGAGTTCCCATTTGTACAGGCTTGAAAAGCCTCGGATTGCTATTGATAGTGGATTTGGAAATCTCAAGGGTGCTCTGAGGACTGGACGTAGGTCAAGTGGACCGAACCAGGATAATCTTCTGTGTCCTTCATCCCTTTCCTCTCTCGGTGATATTGTTCTCACTTTTAGTTTTAATTCTTAAAATTTATAAATTGACCAATTCACCCCCTCTTGGTCAAATCCTACGCTAACATGAGGAGTAAGTATAGCATGTTATAGTCAGGGAGTTCTCGGATGTGATTCAAGATGAAATCAGTGGATTGCATCCAGAGAGAGGTAAAGTTTTCCATTGATTTAGTACACGGGACTAATCCAATTTCAAAGACTCTTTACAGAATGGCTCCGAGTGAGATGAAGTGGTTAAAACAGCATATTGATGATCTATTAGAGAAGGGGTTTATCCAATCCAATGTGTCACCCTGGAGAGCCCCAATTCTCTTTGTGAAAAAGAAAGATAAGAGTCTTAGATTGTGTATAGACTACTGTGAATTGAATAAGGTGATGACGAAAAATAAATATCCACTTCCCCAAATTGATGATCTGCTAGATCAATTGAGAGTGGAGTCAAAGTGTTTTCTAAGATCGACCTTAAGTTAAGCTACCATCAACTCCATGTTCAAGAAGATGATATTCCCAAGATGGCGTCTCGAACTATATATGGACATTATGAGCTTCTAGTGATGCCATTTGGATTGACAATTACCCTTTCGTTTTCATGGGTTATATGAATTGTGTCTTTTTGCAGTACCTAGATCAGTTTATTGTAGTCTTTATTGATGATATATTGGCATACTCTAAATCTTTAGAGGAGCAAGAATGGCATCTACTGATAGTTTTGAATGTTTTGAAAGAGAAATATTTGTATGCTAAACTCAGTAAGTGTAAATTTTGGCTGTCAGAGGTGAAATTGCTTTGGCATGTGACCTCTCATGAAGTAGTTACGGTAGACTCAAGCAAAATTGATGTTGTATTGAGATGGGATCAACCGAAGACTGTAACTAAAGTCAGAAGCTTCATGGGTTTCGTTGGTTATTATAGACGGTTTATACAAAATGTTTCCTAGATTGCCTTACCGTTGACTAGTTTCACTCGAAATAATCAAATTTTTACATGGGATGAAAAATGTGAGGTTAGTTTTCATGAGCTGAAAAGGAGGCTTACCGACCCCGGTGCTGGTGTTCCCAAATCTGAGGCAGACCTATGTGGTTTACATTGATGCTAGTAAGCATGGATTGGGATGTATGTTGATGCAGTAAGGGAGGGTAGTTGCCTATGCCTTGTGTCAGCTAAAACCTCACGAGGAAAATTACCCTACATATGATTTGCAGCTAGCAGCGATTATTTATGCTCTAAAGATATGGAGGCACTATTGGTATGGAGAAACCATCAAATTGTGATGTAATCATAAAAGTCTAAGATATTTGCAAGATAAAAAAGAATTGAACTTGAGATAGAGGCAATGGATGGAATTGCTCAAAGACTATGACTATCAAATTATGTATCATCCAGGGAATGCCAATATTGTAGATGATACGCTCAGCCAGAAAAAAGGGCAAGTGCTATGATGATCATGAGAGAGCAGGGAAGGGGAAATAGTATTGAAGGGTAAATCAAAGAAGCTCAAAAGGATTATCAGTTTGCTTAGTCTGTTGAGACCCAGGCCTAAGAGGAGCTGGTGAATTTCATAAGACTCCTGAGGGAATAATAAAGTTAAGAGACATTATTATATCCATCCAAAGCCTACTCTGCCGCAGTGATTGCTTAATAAGCTCACAAGAGTAGGTGCACTATCCATCCAGGAATGATGAAGATTTATCATGAAATGAAGCAACTATTTGGTGGCCTGGGATGAAAAGAGATATCACTGATTATGTAGCGAGATGTCTCACTTGTCAGAGAGTGAAGACAGAGCATCAAAAACCACTGGGAATGTTGTAGCCTGGAAATGGGATAGTGTTACAATGGATTTCATAAGGGGATTACCAAAAGCGATCAATCATAATGCAATTTGGTGATCTAGACTGATTGACAATGTTGGCACAATTTTTGACAACACATACAAATTGGCTATTGAAGAAATTAGCTGAATTTTATATTAAGGAGATAGTTAGACTTCATGGGGTACCTAAAAATATAATCTCAGACCGAGATCCTCGATTTACTTCAAGATTTTGGAAATCTTTGCAGGAGACACTCAGGACAAGATTGAGTTTTAGTACTGCCTATCACCAATAACAGATGGACAATACGCACAATCTAGATGCTTGAAGATATGTTGAGAGCATGGGTTCTAGAATTAAAGGGAAGCTGGAATGTATATATGCCATTACCTAAGTTTGCTTACAATAACAGCTATCGTTCCAATATCCAGATGGCGCTTTATGAGGCCTTGTATGGAAGGAAGTCTAGATCTCCATTGTGCTGGATAGAGCTTAAAGAAAGAAACATTTACGGTCTAGAGATAGTAGACTGTACTTCTGTAAAGATAGAGATGATAAAGCAGAAGCTGCAAACAACATGAAGTAGACAAAAGAGCTATGCTGACCAGAGAAGACGACTGTTGGAGTTTAAAGTTGGAGACCATGTGTTTCTCCTTGCATCTCCAGCAACCAAAGTGGGCTAATAAATGAAAGTTAAAAATCTCAGTCCAAAGTATATTGGACCATTCCAAATACTGGGCCGAATTAGACCCGCCACCTATCATTTGGCTCTACCCCCAAATCTGAGCCTTATCCATAATGTCATCCACATTTCCCAGTTAAAGAAGTATAATTAGGATCCAGCACACATGAGAGAACATTTGAGTATTGTATTGCGAGACAACTTGTCCTACGAAGTAGAACCATCTCACGTTATTGACCGACAAGTGAAGCAATTGCGGAATAAGAGCATACTGATGGTCAAAGTTGTTTAGAAAGGATTGATGTCTGAAGAGGATACATGGGAAACTAAGAAGGACATGAGAGCCAGATATCCAGAATTGAGTATATGAGGTATGTAAATTTTGAGGATGAAATTTATTTTAAGAGGGAGAAATGTGATATCCATGTTTTACTATAGTTTAAGATAAAGGCAAACCAGTAGTTATGGGCTGAGTTAAGGTCTAGAAATATGTAGTACAGAAAATGAGGAAGGTAATGGACCGGAAAGATCACGGTCAACCTAGCTCTAGGATACCGAATTCTATTAGAACTTCACAGTTAATCGTGCTTGGCCTAGAGAAATGACATGATGGGTGACCTTATGGGAAGGACCTAAATGTCATTAAAAATAAAAGTAAAAATGGAATTTTAAAAAGGTAAGGGCATTATGGTAAATAAAGGAAAGTATAAGGGTATTTTGGTCATTTGACCAAAATCAAAAATCAACTTGGTCAAAGTTTAACAAAAAATATCAGAAAAATTCATAGAGACCTAAAATGTAGAGAAAAAGTCACTGATCAATATGTGAGGCCCTGTTCCAGTTAAATCGACCTAGATTTCTGTTGAGAGAATTTTAAAGGTAATTTAATTTTGTCATTTTTATTAAATAATTAGATAAAAATAATTATTTGAATTATTGGGAGACCTCAAACATATGATCTCAAAGTGGGGAAAAATAGCTTGGAATTTCTTGTATTTTATAAAATTGTTGCCCAGAATATGAGAAAACAATTTCCTTGATCGGAAGGAAAATACTCGTAGAAGCCCTGGATTTGGGGTTTTCTTTAAAAATTAATTAAAGATATTCTAAGATGCCATTTGAGAAAAGAAAAGTGTGAGAATCTCGGTATTAATTTTGGGAATTTTTGGTGGCCTTGGAGTCAGCTAACTATCGTTAATTCGCTTTATCGGTGTTGCGATAGTGTAAAATAAATTTGTGGAAACATAAAGTTTCTGAAAAGAATTATGCTCTTAAATGAGTCACGCCACTTGTGAGAGTTATATTTGAAGATAAAAAAGAGTAATAAATGCCTAAACAAGTGGTAGAATTTATCATAACAAAGTTACTTTATCGGTATAAGTCATACTAGATCAAGGACACATGTCATCCTTTTGTGTTGGCACCAAAAATCTGATTTTCCTCATAAAATTTTCAGCCTATAATGTGATAAACATGTGCTAAAAAATGGGCTTTTGTGTTGGAAGAATAATGACCATTAGATCACACAACTTAACAAGACAAGATCTCAACCCTTGGATCAATTTTACCACTTGATTAAGTCATCTATCCACCTCCATTTTAGCCATTTGAGGGAGGTGTGAGAGCAAGAAACACGAAGAGGAAGGAAAAATCTCCAAGAACTTCAAGGTAAGTTGGTTTCTCTTGCAACCCTTAGTATATTTATGTTCCTTGGAGCTTCCTCTACCTTTCTATTGGTTTAGATTTTTTATTTTGGCTCTCTTTTACTTATTGGAAAGTTAGGATTTTTGAGAGAGAAATGAGAAAAAGAGGGATTTAACTCAAATATTTATTACCAAACAACTCTATGCAAGTTAAAGAGTTGATTAGTGTGTATTTTATGTTGGTTTGATGGTTGTATGATTTTGAGGAATCTTGAAACCCTATGGGAGGTGTTGTCTAATTTTCTATTTGAAAGGAAAGTGGTGTTTTGATGTTAAATAATGCATGGGAAGAGGTAAGAAATCAAGATTATGCAATTACACGCAATGGAAGTTGAAAAATCATTTTGTTTCAAGTTGCGTTGGTTTTCGGCCAAACCAAGAACAGCAAGGAGGATTGTGATTTTCATGGTTTTGATGCTTCCATTGGCTTTAGAATGAAAAATTGTGTAGGGTGGAAGTGAGAAAATAATTTGAAAAGTATTGGATAATTTTGACAAGTTTAAGAGCTTTAAGGTCTTAATATTCAAGAGGAAGTTTTACTCGGTTCTAATATGTTTTATGACTTGGAATTGGCTTGTTATTGATGGCCATGATATAATATTGTATGTAGGAATGTTAATTGCTAGGGAAGCATTTTAGAAAGGCAAAATGGAAAGCTTGAAAGTGCAAGTCCAAGTTGGAAATCAAGGTAGCAAAAACCACTAACTTTGCACTAATAGTTGTTTGTGATTTAAGTTTTATTGCATGACAAAAATTGTGATGTTTGAACATGTAATGAAGTGTTATGGATATGTTTTAATTACATGCAAAGTTACTATAAAATTTTAATATCTCACATGTTCATGCATATGCAAGCAAACCATAAATGATTGTCACACATGTTGGAATGTTAGAAAGGGGTCTAACTCCCTTAATAAGTCCACAACTTTGAGCTACAAGGAAAAATAGTAAACTAAGTCCAATTGATCTGAAATTTTCTAGAAAAATAGTTTGTATAGTGAGATTTAAAATGAGTCTAAGATCAGTGAATTTGAACATCTATACAAGAAGTTGATTGCCCAACGTTAAGAGAAAAACCTGGAAAAATTACAAAATGACCATATGAATAGTGCAACTTCACGTAATAAACTGTATTGATTGGGTAAGGTTTTGGACAAATCAGTTATTTTTTCCCCTATAGGAAATGTTATAAGCTTCATGCAGAAATTGGAATCACTTAACTTCTATTTTTCTAGAATTAGTTATGAATTTTCAAATTTGGGCAAAAAATCTGGAATTTTTGACCAAATGAATAGTAACTCAAGAAAAGTTTTGGAATTCAAATTTTTTGGTCATTTCAAGTTGTGTAAAGCTAAAAAGTGGTTCAATAATAATCTATTATGAAACTAATGAGATAAAGTAAGGTGTTACACCAAGTGATCTAGTTAAGGTCTCTAATGGATAATAAAGTAAAGATAAGAGAGGTGTTACAATTGTCATTTCGAATTTATATATATAATTCAAAAAAACCCTAGAATATTAAAACTAGTGTTGGACTGCTCTTGCATACAACCTTGTAAGCCCATGTGAAGTTGTCAGTGGGCTAATTAGCCCACAAATCGTAAGTGGCCTCTAGCAAGATATTGTAACTATAATATCCATACTTTTACTATCAGTGTAAATAAAGGCCAAACTAGTAGTAATGAGATGAGTTAAATCTCATAGATTGAAAGTACATAAAAAGAGGAAGTTATTGATTAGAAAGATCATAAGCAGTCTAGGCCTAATGGATTGAAATTTTTAAGAACTACATAGTTGATCGTGCTTGGCCTAGAGCAATGACAAGATGGGTGACCTCCTGGGAAGGTGTTCGCCTTATAGCTTACCGCAAGCGTACGGGTCGCAAGTAGTATAAAAATATCGTTCCCACGAGGACTAACGCATAAACGAGATAATCAATGCAATTATGTGATTAATTAGGTTGAGGGAATCAATTGAATAATTGGGGTCCTAAAGGTTTACTAGTTTCACTAAAACTTTACTTCAACAATGAGAGATGCCTAGGATTATTTTTCACCAATGCAATTCATGAGATTTAAATACATACAACTCTATTAGTGATTAAATGACATAATATGTTTGTCTAAGGTTCAAAAGCAATT
>JANTPZ010143924.1:0-18246 GCA_025593235.1 Vachellia pachyceras | reverse complement strand
CTTGTAGCAGTAATATATTCAGCTTCAATAGATGATAATGACACAGTTGATTGCTTTTTGCTGAACCAAGAAACCAAGGCACCCCAAGGAATTGATATTGACCACTTGTGCTTTTCCTATCAGTTTTATAGCCAACATGATATGAATCTGAATATGCAATTAATTGATCATTTGCTTCTTTTGGATACCAAATTCCAAGATCAATTGTTCCAGCAAGATATCTGAAAATTCTTTTCACATTTTCAGCATGAGATTCCTTTGGAGCAGATTGATATCTTGCACACATCCCAACACTAAATTGGATGTATGGCCTACTTGCTGTTAGATAAAGAAGGGATCCAATCATTCCTCTATATCTTTTAATATCATAGTCCTTTCCACTAATATATGCATCAAGGAGTGCTGTTGAACTCATAGGGGTATCAGCACTTTTGCATTGATCCATTCCAAACTTCTTTAGCAGCTCTCTGAGATATTTGGCCTAATTTATGAAGATTCCATTCTTTCTTTGCTTAATTTGAAGACCAAGAAAGAAATTCAATTCTCCCATCATGGACATTTCAAATTCAACGTGCATCATCTTAGCAAACTCTTGATAAAGATCATTGTTAGTAGCACCAAAAATAATGTCATCAACATAAATATGTACAACTAACATGTTTGATTTTGAATGTTTAATAAATAGTGTATCAACTTTTCATCTAACAAAATCTTTGTTGATTAAAAAATTACTTAATCTTTCATACCAAGCTCTTGGAGCATTCTTCAAACCATAAAGAGCTTTCTTTAATTTATAAACATAATTTGGTTTAGAAATATCTTCAAAACCTAGAGTTTGTTCAACAAAAACTTCTTCCATGATAAAACCATTTAAGAAAGCACTCTTAACATCCATTTGAAATAATTTGAAATCCATTAAGCAAGCAAAGGCTAATAACATACATAGAGCTTCTAACCTTGCCACAGGAGCATAGGTTTCATCATAATCAATTCCTTCTTCTTGATTATATCCTTTGGCAACCAATGTTGCTTTGTTTCTGACAATGATTCCTGATTCATCAAGTTTGTTCCTAAACACCCACTTTGAACCAATGACTGGATGATCTTTAGGTCTAGGTACTAAATCCCAAACTTGATTTCTTTCAAATTGATTTAATTCTTCTTCCATAACAATTATCCAATCATTGTTAGTCAAAGCTTCCTCAACATTCTTAGGCTCTATTTGAGATATGAAAGCTGAAAATTGAGCCTCATTAATAAATTTTTTTCTGGTACGTACACCTTCACTCACCTCTCCAATTACTTGATTGATAGGATGATTGCAGATGTACTTCCAAGCTCTTGGTTGAGGAGATTGAGGATGTTCATCTGATTATTCATTTTCAAAATTTTGAAATGGCAGACAATCAGTTGAACTATACTTATTTGGATTTGTAAAATCTTCTGAAATAATAATTTCTTCATCAACATTAGATTTTGCAGGAGGATTAGTTTCAACAAACTCCGTATGCACAGACTCCTCTACCACACAAATTCTTTTGTTAAAGACCCTATAAGCTTTACTCCTATTTGAGTAACCAAGAAACAAACCTTCATCAGACTTGGGATCAAACATACCAAGATTATCCTTACCATTATTATGAATGAAGCATTTGCTCCTAAATACATGTAGGTGTGACAGATTTGGTTTCCTTTCCTTGAACAGCTCATTTGGTGTCTTTCCTAGTGATGGCCTTATGTATGCCCTATTTGAGATGTAACAAGTTGTGCTTAGAGCATCTGCCTAGAAAACTTGTGGCACCTACTTCTCTGTCATCTTTGCTCTTGCCATGTCAGCAAGCACCCTGTTCTTTCTCTCCACTACACCATTTTGTTGAGGGGTTCTTGGTGCTATGAAATTGTGATCAATTCCTTCACTTTCACAGTATGCTACAAAGTCTCCATTTTCAAATTCTCCATTATGATATGTTATAATGGAAACAATAGACATACCTTTCTCATTTTGGACCTTTTAGGCAAAAACAGAGAATAATTCAAAAGTTTCACTTTTAGAGGCTAAGAATATGGTCCAAGTGAATCTTGAAAAATCATCAACAATCACTAGAGTAAATTTCCCCCGAAGCTTTTGACACTAGCTGGACCCATCAAATCCATATGAAGTAGTTCAAGGGGTCTTTTTGAAGAAAGCTCTGATTTTGATTTAAAAGATTATTTGGTCTGCTTTCCCAACTAGCAAGCATCATACACCAAGTCATTTTTGAATTTGAGTTTTGGAAGCCCTTGAACTAGTTCATTTTTAATTAATTTGTCAAGTGATGCATGTTTACATGAGCCAATCGTTTATGCCACTATTATGTTTCATCAGCTTGACTAATCAAGCATAAATTTGAAAAATTCTTTTCTAATTCAATAGTGTAGTAGTTACCAACTCTAGGGGCTTTGAGTTGAATGATCAGCTTTTCTTTATCAACGGGGAAATCCTTCTTGCTGATGATGAAGCATTCTTTAGAGTCAAATATCACCCAATTGCCTCTATCTGTGCTTTGACTAACACTGAGAAGATTGTGACAAAGGCCTTCCACGTGATATACATCTTTCACAGAAGCTCCATTTGAATCAACAATTTCTCAAACTCCTGTGATTTTCCCTGATTGGTTTCCTCTGAAGCTTACTTTCCCTCCATCTTTGGCTTTTAGGCTAATGAATCTGCTTTTATCCCCTGTCATATGTCTTGAGCATCCACTGTCAATGTACCATTTGTTTGCTTATGAGGCTTTAAGACACACCTGCAAGAAAATCATTTGGTTGTTTTAGGTACCCAAGTTTTGTTGGGTCCTCTGTGGTTAGTGTTTGGTGCCTTTGGAACATAAGTTCCTTTTGGTACCCATTTATAAGTGCCTAATGCTTTGTTTTTCTTGAAATAGAAATTTCTAGTTCGATGACCTTTTCTATTACAGTAGCTGCAAAATGCAAAAGGTTCTGAGGAGTGAACTGACTTTTGAAAGAAATTCAAGTAACTCTTGTTAGCAGGTTTTTTCTTTCCTTTATGTAAATCATTTTGAGGAGTGTATCCTATACCACTTCTATCATTTATAACTTTTTTATTTTTCAAAATGATTTGAAGCATCTCACTGCCTTGAGTAAATTTTTGAAGAGTTTTGGATAACTTCTCATTTTCATTTTTCAAATCAGTGCATTTTGAACAAATAGGTTGTTCAGCTGAGTTTTCAAGTTCTTTAACTCTTTTTCTCGGAAAAGATAATTCTTTAGCAAACTTAAGTAATTCTATATGCATTTCATCATATTCTTGACGTAATTCATCATAGCTAGGTTCAGCAAATACCTCATCGGTGTCAGTTTCTTCTTCCTGAGCCACAAGATAAAGATTGGCTTCTTCTTCTACATCACTTTCTTCTTCTCCTGAACTATCTCCCCAGATGCCTGAGACATATGTCTTTTGCTTTTTAAAGAATTTAGGCTTTTTCTTTTCTTTTCTTTGTTCTGAGCTGCTAGTTGAGGGCAATCAGCTCTCACATGACCTGGTTTGTTGCATTCATAACATATAATTCTGCTTGATGCCCCTTTTTATGGCCTTCGAGAGTTTTAATCCTTTCTGTACATTCGTCTAAACTTTCTGATGACCATTTCCAGTTATTCATCTTCCACATCTTCTTCCTTATCCTCTGATTCAGGTTCTTTTCCTTTCTCCTTGATGGTTTTGAGAGCCAGCCCCTTTTTCTTTTTGTCATCAATATTTGACAACTCTTTCTTGAACTTTTGTTTACTCTCGTACTCAGCAAGGCTTCCAAAGAGGGCTACTACTGAGGTCATTAATTCACATTAAAATTCTTCTATAGCTGTGACCTTGGCTTCCCATTTGCTGGACACAATATTTAAAATTTTTCTTACTTGAGAACGTTGATCATATGTTTTGCCAAGGGCTGCTAGTTTGTTGATGAGATGAGTGTGACGCATTTGAAATTCTGCAATAGTTTCTTCCTCTCTCATTCTTAACAAATCATACTCAGTGGTGAGCATGTTGACTCTACTCTCTTTTACAGCCTCTGTGCCTTCGTAAGCTATCTCTAGAGCATCCCACATGTGTTTTGCTAAAGGCAGAGTGCAGACTTTGAAGAAATCATCTTCATTCAAAGCTGCTTGCAACATTAGAACTACCTTTCTGTTGAGATGAACTCTTTGTAGATCTTCACTATCAAACTCAGGACGAGTTTTAGGGGTTAGTCCATCTTCCACCTTCATGGGCATATAGTTTCCCTGCTCAAATACGTCCCACAAATCAATATCAGTGGCTAAAATAAAGTTTTGAAATTTAATTTTCCAAAAAGAAAATTTTTGGCTGTTAAATGCTGGAGGCCTGGTTATGGAGGCTCTGCCAATAAGAATGTGTTCGCCAAATCCTGCCATGGATCTCTCTTGAAACTGTTAAGTTCTTTACATACGAGACCTGCTCTGATACCAAATGTTAGAATAGGATTTGACCAAGAGGGGGTGAATTGGTCTAATATAAAAATTTGCTCTTTAAAAACACAGAATTAAAAGAACAAAGTCACCAAGAGAAGAGCAAAGATGAACACAAAGATTTATCCTGGTTCGGTCTCCTTGACCTACGTCCAGTCCTCAGAGCACCTCTGAGATTTCCAAATCCACTATCTGAAAGAAGTTGAGACTTCACAAGTCTGTACAATCTGGGAATCCACTCCCCCTTTTTCTTTTCACTAAAATAGAGTACCTTACTCTCTGTTTCTATCTCACTTTCTCACAAGTTTTACAGAGTGTTTTTACCTTAGATATCTCTCTCAAAAGAGTACATGGCTAATAATGAAGCTTAGAAAGAATTAAAGAATACAGCAAATGTAGTAAATGCAGCTTTAAATGCTCAGGATATTCGTTGTTGTTGTATCTGTATTGAATGTTTCTCCTTTTATAACTGAGAGACTCTTAAACGTCCATTAGACTCGATTTATTATCTGTTACTCTCACCATCTACCATTCAACTTCTTCATTAATGGCATTAAATGCTTCTGAGTCAGACGAGGTTGAAAGTTGCAGAACAACGTTAAAACTCCGAGTCTCGGATCATGCCTGTTTTTCTTTCCTCATTTAATGTTTCAAACCTCTGCATTTATGAGAGCAGTAAGAATTCAAAAGAATCGTTACACACATAAGGAAAGTAGGTGTATAGTGTGACACCTCTTATTTATCCCTCTTAGCTTCCATTATGATGAGTTGGAACCACTTAATGGCCTCAAACATCTTACATTTTGAAAAGGGACCAAAATGAAAACTTTAATTTTTAGGAAAGTTACTATTCACAGCTTTTCGGGCCAACTTTGAAAATTCATAACTAATTCTAGAAAAATTGAAATTGAGTGGTTCCAACTTCTATTTGAAGCTTACAAACTCCTTTATGAGGGAAAAAATACTCATTTTGACAGTAACTAGTCCAATTGGTAAGATTCTTTCGTGAAAATGTACTGTTCATATGGTAATTTTTCATTTTTCCAGGATTTTCTGTGATTTTTTCATCAACTTTGGACAGTCATAACTTTCTATATAAAATTCCAATTCCAGTGATCTTTGGCTCATCAGAAGCATTGCAATGTGAACTATTTTTCCATAAAATTTCAGGACATTTGGAATCCATCTACTCTGTTTCATGTTATGCCAAAGTTGGGGGTTTAACCAACTTAACACAGCCAAATTTTCAACTTCTTCACTTCATAATTCAACTTAATAATTTCTAAACTTTTCTTAATCATAATAACCTATGTAACTAGGCATTCTTAGGCATACATTAGTTATCATGAGTCCATCATACATGCATGAGTTATATTATATGCTACTTTACAAATCTAAACAATATAATGTAAAGTTTACCATATAATTTCCATTCATACACATATGCACATTTCTACTTCAAGCATCATGGATTTCCTCCTTACCCTTTGATGTGCTTCCACCTAAAAATGGTTAGTGGGGGAGGGTGAGATTTTTGGAAATCCCAGTAGCAAAACTTTCTAACACACATTATAAAATTGCATGACAACTTTCAATATAAGTGTGAATTCATAAAAGTGCAACATGTAACAATGAAATGCATATGGCCATAGAAAACAAAAGCACATATTCACGCTTTCATTCATCACAACTTTTTAACACAAGTCATGCATAATTCATACACATTTTCAAAGCAATTAAGCTTAGGGTTAGAAGGTCTTGCTACAATGTCTCTTTAGCTTTTCCTTTGAATTTAAACCTCTCTTGATGGTCTTTCCCAATAGGTTCTTTGGCTTCTCAATCTCCTAAACATCATTCAAGAGCATATTCATAAATTTCCAGCCATCACAAAACAAGAAATCTTGCAAAAACGCAATATGACCCTTAATGCTCCTTTAAACACCCTTTAACACTTTGAAACTTGCTCTTATGGCTTTAAATGCTTCCCAAAACTTTTTCTCACTTATACCCTACACAATTTTGCCTTCTAAACTCAATGGAAGCATCAAAATCATCAAAATAAAACTCCTCCTATCCCATACAGGTCTGGACGAAAATCTGTCCATGAAAGGAGAAATGATTTTTCAGACTTTCATCATATGTAACAACATATTCTTTATCCCAAAACACTTCTCATGGATTATTTAGCTCAAAAACAACTCTTCCTCATCAAATATAAAATTGGACAGCATCTCCCCTTAGGATTTGATATTCCAAAAACATCAAACCCAAGCAATATACACATCAATCTTCTCCTTATCAAGCAAGGAGTGTTTTGCAACCATTTATTTCCTCTAAATCCCTCTCTTTCTCATTTTTCCTCTCATGAACCCTAACTTTCCAGCCACCAAAAGAGAGCCAAAAATAAAAAATCTAAACCGATAGAAAGGTAGAGGAATTTGAGAGGAAGATTTTTATATATAACATAAGGTGTAACTCTTTCTTACCTTGAGATTCCAAGAGCTTTTCTTCCTCTTGCTCCATCCCAAAATGGCGCCCTCTCCTTTCCATTTTTCTGCCCAAAAGTTGGCCAAAGTGGTGGAATAATGGAGGGAAAGGCTATTTATAACAAGTTAGCTAATCAAGAAACAATTGCAAAATTCCAAATGCGGCATACTCACTTGATCAACAAGTTAGCTGCTCTTGGAAAAACATAAGATCAACGTTCCCAAGTGAGAAAAATTCTCAATGTGCTATCCAGTAAGTGGAAAGCGCAAGTAACAACCATGGAAGAGTCCCGTGGAGAGTCAATGACTTCAGTGGTAGCATTGTTTGGGAGTCTCACATAGTATGAGAGCAAGCAGAAATTCAAGAAAGTATTATCCAACATTGAAGAAAAGAAGAAAAAGGGGCTTGCACTCAAATCTGTAAGAGAGAAAGAAAAGGAACCTGAAACATAGGAGGAGGAGGAAGAAGGTATTGAAGACGAAGAACTTGCAATGGTAGTTTGCAAGTTCAGAAGAATGTACCGAAAGGATCAACAGACTTGACGACCACTAAAAGGAGGATCAAGCATGATTGTTTGCTATGAATGCAACAAAGCAGAGCACGTCAGGGCAGATTGTTCGCTAATTACTGCCCAAAATAAAGAGAAAGAGAAAAAGAAACTGAGATTTTTTAAGAAGAAAAAGGTATATGTCTCTAGCACTTGGGGCTACAGCACATCAGACGAAGAAAGTGAAGCAGAAGAAGAAGCAAACCTTTATCTCGTGGCTCAAGAAGAAGAAGACACAGAGATAGAGGAGTTAATTCTCACCAACCCCACTTATGATGAATTACTTGAAGATTATGATGAAATGCACCTTGAACTGTTAAAATTTGCAAAAGAATTATCATTTCTCAAAAAGAAGGTTAGGGAGCTAGAAAAACCAATTGAGAAAACTGTTACTGCTTCTGTTTGCTTTAACTGTGAAACTTAGAAAATTGAAAATAATATATTAACAAAATCTCTTGAAAGGTTTACAAAAGGCAATGAGATGTTACAAATTATTTTGAAAACCCAAAGAGTAACTAATTATTATAGTGGCATAGGTTATAACCCAACAAACGATTTTCACAAAGGTAAGAAGAAGAATGGCAACAAAAATATTTAAAGTTTTTCCAAAAATCTGTGCATACGTCTGAACTATTTGCTTTTTGCAATTATTGTAATAGAAAGGGACATAGAACTACTTATAGTCATTTTAGGAAAAAGAAAGATCTTGTAACTTACAAATGGGTACCTAAAGGAACTTATATTCTAAAGGCGCCTAGCACTAACCTAAACGGACCCAACAAGACTTCGGTACCTAAATCAATTAAATGATCATTTTGCAGGTCTGTCTTAGAGCATCTAAGTCAAGTAAGTGGTATATAGATATTGGATGCTCAAGACATATGACGGGTAACAAAAATAAATTTGTCAACCTTAAAACAAAAGAAGGAGGAAAAGTAAGCTTCAGAGGTAACCAATCCATTAAAATTGCTAGAGTTGGTGAAGTGAATAATGCAAATGGAGCTCCGGTCAAAGATGTTTATCATGTGGAAGAATTATGTCACAATCTCTTGAGCGTGAGCCAAAGTGCTGATAAAGATAATTGGGTGATCTTTGACTCACAAGAATGCTTCATTATCAACAAGAAAGATGTAATATCCACCCTTTTCTGTAAGCCGACATAGAGGCCAAATCGATAGTTATAAGATAAGATAAGGCCAGAAATAAAAGTACAGAAAAAGGAGATGTCAGTGGAATTATGAGACCATGGTCAGATTAGTCCTAAGGCTTTGAGATTTCTAAGAATATAAGCCAGAGACATAAATATCATTAAGTATAAAAGACCAAGGGCAATATGGTCATTGGATAAAAGAGGCCAAACTGGTAGTCAAAAGCCAAGTTAAAACCCATGGATAGAAAGTATGGAAAAAGTTGATTGCTGTTGGGCCGGAAGTCGCATAATCAGATTTGGCCTGGTGGATGAAAGCCGATAGGAATAGTAAAGTTAAGCGTGCTCACCCTAGGGAAACTTCATGATGGGTGACCTATGGGAAATTGCCTTAAGAATCAGAAACCAAAAGATCAAGTGCCAAAAGGTTAAGGGAAAAATGGGAAATTATGAAAAGTTAGACTGTGAAAGGGCATTTTGGTCATTAAGAGAAAGTGTAAGGGCATTTTGGTCATTTGACAAAGTCAAAGTCAAAGTCAAAAAGTCAAACGGTTGACCAAAAATCAGAAAAATTAACAGATGCCTAAACAATATAGCAGAACTCACTGATTACCAGTGATTCAACCGATTGTTGAAATTCGGTCTGGATGAGGAATTATGGACTTTTGAAGATTTGATGATTGAAAATATTTATTTAAGGTGTCAGGAGTTCTTTAAGACCAAAAACCAGAGTCTAAAAAAATTCAGTGAATTTTATAATATTTTACAAAATTATTGCCCAAAGTATGATTCGATTTTCCCAAAAATGAGGAAAAGGCCCAAAAAATCCCCAAAAATATAATTTATTGAAAAAATTACTTTGGGACATGTATTTTGGGGAAAAGAGAAGGGCTAAAATATCAATGAAAAATATAGAAAATTATAAGGCCCTAAAAATGCTTTATTATAAAAATGCCCTAAAAATTAATTTGGGACATTTAGAAGGTATTTTGGGGAAAGAGAAGGGCTAAAATATCAATGAAAAATATAGAAAATTATAAGGCCCTAAAAATGCTTTATTATAAAACTACTCATTTTCAGGAGTTTTCGGCAGGATAAAATGATCCTGTTAATTTTGGATAGATCAAGGGACAATTTGAGGATGATGATTTGAATATATTTAAGAGGGAATTATGGAAATTAAATAAGGATGAAAATATTTTCATAAAAGTAGAAAAAGATTTACCGGAATAGAGATTTGTTTACCGGTAGAAAGTGCAATCGGTAGAGGTAACTGAAGGGGATCCGGTTTGGCTAACCAAGCCAGATTTTTTTCCACCCATGTGCAGCCATCATGATCCACTTTTGAAGGCCCAATGAGAAGCAAGAAGGTGTTATACATGTGGGCAAAATTTTAGACCTTAGATTTCACCCTTAAATCTTAACCATCCATCTTATTTTAAGTAAATTTTATAAATAGCCTTCCCCTCCATTCCTCCACCAATTTGGCCGACCTATGGACAGAAAATGGAGGGAGAAGAGACACCATTTCAGCCATGGAGAAGAAGAGAAAGGCTTGTGAAATCTCAAGGCAAGTGTTTGGTGAAAGGAATTGGTTTCTCAATTGATCAAGAAAGCGTCCAAGTTAAGGAGAAATTAAGAGCTAAAGGTAGCAGACCTTCTAATCCTAAGCTTAATTGCTTTGAAAATGTGTATGAATTATGCATGACTTGTGTTGAAAATTTGTGATGATTGAAAGTGTGAATATGTGCTTTTGTTTGCTATGGCCATATGCTTTCATTATTACATGTTGCACTTTTATGAATTCGCACTTATATTGAAAGTTGTCATGCAATTTTATAATATGTGTTAGAAAGTTGTGCTACTGGAATTTCCAAAAGTCTCACCCTCCCCACTAACCATTTTTAGGTGGAAGCATACTCAAGGGTAAGAAGGAAGTGAATGATTCTTGAAGCAAAGTGGATATAAAATGTTGTGGAATATGTTATGTACTTTATGTTGTGATGTTTAAAGTTGTAATGTAATATGTAATATGACTTGGGTATGTATCATGGACTTATGATTTAGTATATACTTTAAGAATGTCTAATTACATGGATTAATGTGGTTAAGAAAAGTTTAGAAATCAAAGTGATAAGTTATGAAGTTAAGTAGGGCTGAAATTTGACCAAGTGCTGGAAGTAAAGTTGGTCATTTTCCCTACTTTTCCCTGTCAGGAAAAAGAGTAATTGAACTTCAAATGAGTTGAAATTTTATAGAAAAATAGTTCACATTGCAAGGTTTAAAACGAGCCAAGGATGACTGGAATTGGAATTTTTTACAGAAAGTTATGACTGTTCAAAATTGACAAAAAATCACAAAAAATCCTGGGAAAATGAAAAATTACATATGAACAGTACATATTCAGGAAAGAATCTGTACCAACTGGACTAGTTACTGTTCAAATGAGTATTTTTCCCGCATAAAGGAATTTGTAAGCTTCAGATAGAAGTTGGAACCACTCGATTTCAATTTTTCTAGAATTAGTTATGAATTTTCAAAGTTGGCCCGAAAAATTGTGAATAGTAACTTTCTTAAAAAAATGAAAGTTTTCATTTTGGTTCCTTTTCACAATGTAAGATGTTTGAGGCCATTAATTGGTTCCAACTTATCATAATGGAAGCTAAGAGGGATAAATAAGAGGTGTCACAAAAGATCTACCGATCAATAAAGAAAAGTTAAACATTCAACTCCGAGCTTCAAGGGAGGGTAACTGTTATACCATTGATGTAGAAAATGTTTTCACCAACTCTTGTTTAATTAGTCAAACTGATGAAAGTCTTTTATGGCATAAACATTTAGCACATGTTAACATGCATCAATTTGCAATGCCTACCAGATGGGAAAACAAACCAAGTCCTCTTTTACTTCAATGGATTTAATAGGTCCAGCAAGAGTAAAGAGTCTAGGAGGAAATCTTTACACTTTAGTTATTGTAGATGATTTCTCAAGATTTACATGGACCTTATTTCTAACTTAAATGAATGAAACTTTTGAGTTATTTATTACTTTTGCGAAGAAGGTCCAAAATGAGAAGGGTATGTCCATTTTTCTATAAGAACACATCATGGTGGAGAATTCGAAAATGGTGATTTTGCAACATTTGTGAAAAAAGAAGGAATCAACCACAATTTCTCAGCTCCAAGAACACCTCAACAAAAATGGAGTCGTGGAACGAAAGAATCAAGTACTTGCAGATATGGCTCGTGCAATGATGAATGAGAAGAAAATCTCTCAATTTTTCTGGGATGACTCAATTAGCACATCATGCTATATATGCAACAGAGCATACATCAGGACTTCAATGGAAAAAACTCCTTACAAGCTGTTTAAAGGGAGAAAGCCGAACCTTTCTCGCCTACACATATTTGGGAGCAAATGCTTCATCCACAACAACGGCAGGGATAATCTTGGTAAATTCGACCCTAAATCTGATGAAGGTTTATTTCTAGGATATTCTAATAGAAGTAAAGCATTTAGAGTCTTTAACAAATGTACTTATGTAGTAGAAGAGTCAGTGCATGTAGTGTTTATTGAGACTGAACCTCAAGTGAAACCTAATCTTGATGAAGATATTGTTATTTCAAAAGTTTTTGAAAAAGAAAAGAAGGATAGTTCAACCGATATTCAACCAATAATGATTTAGAAAAGGATCAATCAGATGAACATCCTCAACCCCTAAATCAAGAGCGTGAAAATACATTTGTAACCACCCTCTTGACAAGCGATTAGTGAAGTGGATGAAGCTATATGAACACAACTTAAATTTCAAAATAAGGCTCAATTTTTAGCATTTATTTCACAAGTAGAGCCCAAAAATGTTGAGGAAGCTTTGACTGACAATGATTGGATTATAGCTATGGAAGAAGAGCTAAATCAATTTGAAAGAACCCAAGTTTGGGACTTAGTACCCCATCTAAATGACCATCTGGTCATGGTACCAAATGGGTGTTTAGAGACAAACTTGACGAACCCGGAAACATTGTCAGGAACAAAGCTTGATTAATGGCCAAAGGCTACAATCAAGAAGAAGGAATTGATTATGAGGAAACGCATGCTCTAGTAGCAATACTGGAAGCCATACGTATCCTACTTGCTTTTGCGTGCATAATGGATTTCAAACTTTTTCAAATGGATGTCAAAAGTGCCTTTCTAAACGGGTTTATTATGGAGGAAGTATATGTTTAACAAACCATCCAGGAAGCAATTTGAGGAATGGAAAAGGGCTAGAGTATTAGTGGAAATTCTAGAAATTTTGAGTGCCTTAAAACCAAACTAGCTATCGATAGTACGTCTTTCGAGATTTTGTCAGGGGTAAGGAACTCTATTGAATTTTGAGCAATTACAGGGGTATTTTGGGAATAAAAATTTTTCTATATGAGTAAGAAAGATGTGGAGATGAAAAGAGGAAGAAAATACCGCCAGAAAAGTATAGAAGAATTTACCGGAATTAAGTTACTTTTACCGGGAAACCGGATCAAGTAACCGGATAGCAATTGAGCTAGTTAGCCCAATGAAGCTTCTAGAAGCCAATTACCCTCATTAATTACCAAGTTATAACAACCAATAGGAAGCAAACACATGTGAGAGCGGTGGTTTAATCTCAACCATTAGACTAAACTTGAAAAGCAAGACATAATTGCAACTATCCATTCCTTTTTGCATGAAATTATTATAAGCCAAATTCTCTTCTTCTCTTACCTTCATTGCCGTCATTCTCTCACTCCCAAAGACCCAAAATTTGGCCATTAACAAACTTGAGCAAGGAAGAAGAAGAGCTCTCACACACAAGGTAAGAAGCTTAAGCAACCAAACCTACACATTTTCTTAAGCTGTATAACATATTGATGTGGTTTGGTTGTTAGTTGAAATTTTGGAAACCCTAAGCCTAGGGGGGATGCTGTCCATATGTGTATTTGAAAGGGGAGAGGTGTTTTCAAGTTGAATAATGCTTGAGTGATGGTTTGGAAGTAAGAATATGTAAGTATGTATGAGAAAAACTTGAAAAATCGAAATTCCCTTTTGTTGTTCTGTTTTCAGCAGGTTCAAAAGAAATAGAGGGAGTGCGATTTTGATAATTTTAATGCTTACAATGGCTTTAGAATGAAAAATTATGTAGGGTGAAAGTACGAAAAGGATTTGGGAAGCATTGGAAATCCTAAGAACAAAATTTAAAGTTCTAGGGTTCTTAAAATGTCAAAAAAAAGGATGTATTGCGTTTTCTTGCATCTCTTAACTTTATGATGGCTTGAGAATGATGATTATGTTCTTGTGTAATGTTTAGGAAGTTTAAATACCAAAGAACTCATTGGGAAAGATTAACAAGAGAGCTTCAAATCTCCAGAGGATTAAGAGAACAAGGTATAAAAACTACTAAATCTACCTAAATCCTTTTATGAACTTGTTTGTGAAAGGTGCATGTTTTGTGATGAATGAACTTGATTCTATATGTATGACATGTGACCTTGATTGCTATCGCCATATGCATGATGATATGTAATTTGAATGTGTCACTTGTACTTTGATCATGCACACATTTTGAAAGCATGTTATGCACATTCACAAGTTTGTTAGTTAGTTTTGCTTTAGGGATTTCCATAAATCTCATTATCCCCCACTAACCATTTTAGGTACAAGCACAAGCAAAGGTAAGAGCAAAGTTTATGGTGATTGAAGATGGCATATTATTATGTTCTTACTTGTGGAAACTATGTATTATGTTTGAAATTTATGTTGAGGACTGTTGTAGTTATGTAAATTAAACCTTTACATGGTAAATAGTGAAACATATGTGGATGCATGAATAATAATGAATAAAGAAATGAGGTAAGTCCATCATGCATTAAGAGAGGTTTAAGAGTGGTAACAAGAGGTTTTACCAAATTTTATAAATAACAAGTTTCCAAGTAAGGTGTTCCAAAACACTAAACATTGTCTAGTTTTCAAGTAAAGCCCAAGAACGCTGGATTTGAATATTTGTATAAGGAGTTATGGTTTTCCAAATTTGATAGATAAATCCGAAAAAAGGAAAACTAACCAAATGAACAGTACATTTTCAGAAAATTAACTGTATCAATTGGGCAAGAATCTGAACCAGTGAGTATTTTTCTCCTGTAGATCACTTTATAAGCTTCATATAGAAATTGGAACCACTCAATTTTATTTTTCTAGAATTAGTTGTGATTTTTCAAAGTTGGGTCAGAAATTTGGAAAATTGATCAAATGAAATTAACCCGTTTTGGAAATTTTCAATTTTTCTCCCTTGGTCAATTTGAGTTATCTAAGGCCCAAGAGTGGTTCATTAATGATCTAGTATGAAGCTTATAGAGGAAATTATGTAGTGTCACAATATAGACTAGGAAGACACCTAGCTTGTCTTTTCTTTAGATTTGGGGATGTGAGTGTTAATGTCTTGTTTGAATGACAACAAAATGATATTTCAAAGTTCGTATGGCAGGATTTGAAAATGTCTTTGAAATTTTGAAAATTGGTTTTATGACTTAAAACTCGAGTTTGATGTTTTGAAACTCAAGTTCCGTGCCTTTGACTTTAGAACTTTCAGCAAAAACTCGAGTTTCAACAAAGAATTTTTGATGACTTGAGTTTCACCTTCTCAGAACTCGAGTTTCACAAAATAAAGCTTTCAAAATATTTTATAGAACTCGAGTTCCAGTTTCACATAACTCGAGTTTCATGCTTAAAACTTCTGTCTAGGAACTTCATGAGACAGAACTTGAGTTTCAAGTTTGAAGAACTCGAGTTTACTCAAAACTTTTAAAGCAGACTCGAGTTTCCAACTTCAAGTCATGACAACTCAAGTTCCAGGACTACAGAACTTGAGTTTCAAGCTTTTGAATCTTTGTGAAAGACTTTGCTGCATGAGAACTTGAGTTCCAGAGTTTTACAACTCGAGTCCAAAATTTTTTTACAAAATTTGAATTGAAAAAAGGAAGTAATGGCATTAGAGTTTTAACAACCCGAGTTCCATATTTCATAAAACTCGAGTTTCGTGCTTTTCTCAACTGATTGACCAATTCTTGTTGTAAAACTCTTGTCATGCTTATTCAAAACTCAAGTTTCACAATATGATTTCATAACTTGCATTCTAAACTCGAGTTTCCAAATAAGAGTTCCAAAACTACATACTGAAATTCCAATATAAACTCGAGTCTTGAATTAAGTAAACTTAAAGTTTCATTACATAACTTTTCAAACTGCTCAAGATTCATAAAATATAACTCGAGTTATGAGAATTCTTGAACTCGAGTCCTACCTCTATTTGACAGCAACGTCTGACACTGAACTTCGCTTACCTCTATCTTTCCTTACTTGTGTCAAAGTTTTTAAAAACTTACCTGCCACCATAAATGCACTTATGCTAACCTATGAAGCAGGAAAACGCATGACAGTTGAAGATCTCTGACAAACGAGATGAAATTAAAACTTTCTCAGACTCCACCATCGTTAAAGGAACGCATGTATTACAGCATTTAATGCACTCCAACCAGAGACAACAACTATTCAATCTGAGTAACGGATATTTGACTCTCTCTAACGGACACATTGAATAACTTCAGCTATAAATAGAGAAGCATTAAAGATGGAAGAAGAGCACGACCAACTACGCTATTGTTCATACACTTACTGTCTTTTGTAATATTCAAAATACTCTGTGAGCTTCAGTGATTAGCACATCTACTCTGTTGAGAGTTTAACCTTGTGATTCATTCTTGTATTCTGTGAAAAACTCAAGGTCGAGGCCTTGAGATTGTTGGGTTATGAGGTTGATGGTGAAAAGAGAGTGAAGGTCTCTGTTTTCTTGCAAAAAGTGAGGGGCAGTGTGACTCCTTGATTGTAAAGACTCGTGTACTCTAATTGATTATGGATAGTGGATTGCAAATCTCAGAGGAGCTTTGAGGAATGGACGTAGGTCAGAAAGGACCGAACTAGGATAAATCTCCATGTTCATTCTTCTTCTGCATTCTCAGTGACTTCGTTTTAATTTCTTTTATTTACGCTTTAATTTTTAAAAGTGACCAATTCACCCCTCTCTTGGTTAAATCCTAGACTAACAGTGAGGTCTATGTTAAACAGTAGGTCTCTGATAAATTATTAAACAGATCCTCCAAAAGCCTTTTATGTGGTATACCAGGAAACAAAGAGATACTATGTCTATAATCCCATTGAACACAAAGTATATGTTGTTCGAAATATGTCTTTCTAGAGAGAGTTCATCTCTGAAAGAACTGATGGGAGTAAATATAATCTTTTTTGTATCAACACTCTATATCAATATATATATAGCTTTCTTTGATTTTTTTTAAAATGGCAAGCTATAGTTTGAAATCACATCTTATACAACAATTTAAGCTTGCATCATTTACTCCCGCAAGCAGACTCTACGTCTATGATGAGGTTCTTGCAAAACCACCATTTCTTAGGATTTTGATGAGCATCCTTGACCAAAATATCTGCACAATGAATGGCTTCTCGTAGAGCACACCAGATTTCAATATTCCAATCTGAGTATATAACATTCCTCCCCTCCATGATTTTTCTGGTCTCTGAGTAGATGATGAATGCAACTATTTGCCATCAGTAGATGAATTGCTTCTAGTGAATCAGTATAAGCTATAAATTTTTTTTGTATAAACCATCTGGTATCCTGGGTTATCTTGGGTTCATTGCTCGCCCCAGACTAATCCGGAGCCCCGTGATGAGACCTTACGGTGGTAGTGAGGTACTGATGGGACAACCTCTTTGAGGCTGCTTTAATTATCGCGACTGTCACTCCACAGGGTTTGAACCTTCGCCCTAAGGAATGCTAGTAGTAGCCCTTGCCAACTCTACCAAGCTCCCATTAGTATAAGCTAGAACTTTTTTAAAGAGAAAACCGACATGGATAGCAAAGTAAATGTCTTTACGGCAAAACTGGTTGTTAAAAAAGTCATACAAATACATGGTGTTGACTATGATGAAACCTTTTCCCTAGTTGTGATAGCCAAGTCAATCAAAACCATTCTTGCCATTGCAGCATATTATGAGTATGAAATATGGCAAATGGACGTCAAAACAACTTTTCTTAATGGAAAGTTGCTTGAGGATGTGTATATGACACAACCTGAATGTTTTGTTCATCCAGAGGACTCTGGTAAGATATGCAAGTAATCCAGCCACGATTGGAAGTATAAACTTATCATTGTTAAAAGCCTTGGAAACGGATCAAAATACTTGTGATTTCCAGTGATTGCACTATAGGATGCAAACCCAGGGTTGTTCTCTATGGAGCCTCAGGAGTAAATGGCATGATTAGCTTGTGGTTAAGTTTTCTTTAAAGATGGAAATCATTTTTTATTGTAAAACTTTTATCAAAACTGGAATGCAAGACTAAATTTCTTTTTGGGTTCTTGGATTACGGGAATGAAACAAAAAATAAAATGGTAAAATGCAAAAAAAAAACTATTTGGTGATGAATTCCCTTTAGAAATAGAATGGGCTATCATAGTTCATAAAAGGTAAGGTAGAGCAATAGTCCCGCACTAAGTTT